>JANTCA010003866.1:0-31107 GCA_024741275.1 Chironex yamaguchii | reverse complement strand
TTGTTTCCTTGTCATGGGCATTCTGTCTGAAGTGACACGTAATGTGAGACATCCCAGAAGTCTACGCAGTATACTGGAGTCATTTGGCTGGTTGGGTAAATTAAATTCCTGAAAAATGGGTCTCTGATTGGTTGTTAGGCACGTGCTGCAACAGCCTTGCACGTGATTGCCCACTGTGCAGCTGGATATTTACGCACTGATTCTTTGCACATTGTCGAGGTAAACTGAAATGTTGTTTAAAACTAACTTATCAGTGAACAGGAGAGATGGCTACAACTGCAAAAGTTAAAGTGAGAAAATACTCCATTAGCTATCTCAAGTACAGATTCATTGCAGCACCACACGATGAACGATTACCACTGTGCTGTTATGTGAACAAACCTTGTGCAATGATTTGATGAGGCCTGTGAAGCTCCTACAACACCTGACTACTAAAACAGAGACTATGCTGAGAAACCACTTCTATATTTCAAAGACCTGAAGGTGAAACGTGAAACAGAACGGCCAAAGCGCATGGAATCGTTGCTTAGAAAACAAATGGCAAATCTAGACCGCGATTCGGAGGCTAGTTACCAAATATCATTACTGATAGCCAAGACTGGAAAACCGCATTCTATCGGTGAAAATTTGATCAAACCGGTGTTATCTGTATTCGCGCACACTGTGCTTCGTAAGGGTGAGGATACTGCTATCAATTCGGTTCCACTCAGTAATGATACCATACATAGGCGAATAGATGAAATGGCGACAGACGTTCATGGCCAACTTTTATCCAAACTTCGGAAATTGAAGTTCAGTGTACAGCTGGATGAATCAACTGCCCGTCACAGCGAAGCCCTGCTACTTGCTTATGTATGATACATAGATGATGGAGAATTTAAGGAGGAGATATTGTTTTGCGAAGCGTTAAAAACTACAACTACTGCTGCGGACATTTACAGAATATACAAACAATACATGACAGAGAATGGCATACCGCTGTGCAACGTAGTATCATCATGTGCAGCCGATGGCGCACCAGCAATGATGGGTAGACAGCAAGGAGTACTAAAGCTCATGAAAGATGATAATCCAAATGTAATAACAGTACATTGTGTCATTCACAGAAAAAACCTTGTGGCCAAAAATCTTTCCCCAGAATTAGATATGGTTCTTAAAGCGGTCATTAACTGTATCAATTTGATAAAGGCAAATACCAAAACAGACCGTCTCTTTAATACATTCTGTGACAAAATGTAAGAAAGTCATGTCCGTCTCCTGCTGCACACAGAAGTACGTTGGCTTTCTAAAGGTAATTGTCTCACCAGGTTTGTTGAGTTGCATGACCGATTGCATGAGTTTTTAGCAGGCAAAGACGAAATGGTTGCACTGAGAGGAAATGACGCCAAGGTGCTAGTATTTTATCTTGCTGATAAGTTTGTAAAGCTGAATGCCCTGAATATTGAGTTGCAAGGGCCCAACAAGACTCTTCTTGATGCCAAAACTAAAATATTTGGTTTCATTGCCAAACTGCATCAATACAAAGATGAAATTTCCAGAAGAGAATTTGCTCGTTTCATGCGGTTGAGTTCATGCAATGTTTCGAACATCACGTGGACTGTAATTACGGACCATATGGAACGTATGATAACAGATTTCTCTCAGAGATTTGTTGACATACATGAGTTGAACTTTCCTGGCTGGCTGGCTGGCTGGCTCAGTATTCGTTGATTTCACTTAGTGAAGTTGAACCACAACTGAAACATCAACTGGTGGGCTTGCAGAAAGATGCTTCCGCAGTGTTGATCCACAAGGCTAAGCGTCAGCTCATGTGGCTTCATGAGGAAATTATTGAACATTATCCTAATCTAAGCACCCTAGCTCAGGAACTGTTACTATTCCCAACTACATATCTGGTGGAGTGTGCCTTCAGTGCTGTAACAGATATATTAACAGAGAAACGTGGTAGCCTGGACACGACAAATCGAGGCGATTTACGACTGAAATTGACAAATTGACATTTATTCCTGGTATTGATGCCCTTGTTCGAAAGCAACGAGCTCAGGGATCTCATTGAGATGAACATTTCTCATTTTTTATGGTTGAGTTTTGAATAATAGTGATATCAAATTAAGACATTTTGTGGTCAAAAATGCTAAGCTACCTTTTTCGCAAGGGTTCTGATCACTGTCAGGAAGTGGAGAGGGGTGACAAAACATGCAGATGGTGCATACAGTGGGGTAAGGCACTTTTAGCAAATTTTCATAACTCGTTGCTTTTGCTCATCCGATTAGACCCTGGGTCTAATCGGATGTGTTATTGCAATTTTATGACCCTAGGGGAGGAATGAGCTAGCAGTTTTGGCCCAGGGTGGGAAAGTGAAAATAAAGGTTGAGATGCACTGTTCTAGAATATACAGGGAGTTGGCGGTTTGCCAGTTGCAGAATGCTCTGGAAAGGTCTCGGTAAAAATGTCCAGCAGTGTTCACTGCGACATCTCCTCACATATCCTGAAGCTCACTGCGAAGGCGAAAAACTCCTGGACATCTTAGTTGTGAGTTTGGAGCTTGGTGGGTTCTGAAGACCATACTCAGGCGTGGCCTTTTACTGATCCTGACTGTCCATGGTAGTTCTTTGCTATTCTTCCTCTTCCGATGAATATATATCTTGCTGATCGTCTGTAGATGCCGGTGGCTCATCAGTTACACAATCACCAGGGACGACATTAGTCACCAGATCACAGCCAGGTTCCGAGTTTTCATCCGAAATGTATCGTGGCTGAAGCCGCTCAAGATGTCTTCTCCAGGCTGGACCTCTTTGTTGTATGTGTACATTGTATGAACGAGTTCCTTTATGCTTGGTAACAACTGCAGGAACCAACATCCTTGTTTATCATGGCACAGACCAAAGTAGAGAGCATAGATTGTTTCTCCGACTTCGTAAGTTTGGACAACTTTCCACACCACTTTCGTCAGTTCATACAATGGCTCTAATATTGTAGCCAGGTTTGATGGCAGGGATTTGGTGTAGAGCTCAACTGAGCCTAGAAATCATTTGAGGCCAGATACATCTGTTGGTGTCGGCATTTTGAGAATGGCGTCAACATCGGGTCCCTTTGCTATGCCTTCTTGTTAGAGAAGGCGTCCAAAGTACTCGATGTTTGGCTTTACCAATTCAGACTTTTGCAGCCTGCAGTGGAGACTTTTCTCCTCAAGCTGCTTTAATAAACATCTTAGATTACTGACGTGGTCCTCCTTATCTTTTCCACTGACTAAAATATCATCCAAATAAACAGCTATCCCTGGAAGATCCACTTTTGTAAAAGTACTCCATGATGTGTACTGAGTGCCAGCCATAGTTGACTGATTGGAGCCAATTTGATCTGGTTGTACACATCGGCCAGGTAAATCTTTCTGAAGCCGTAACCGCTTCCCAGTCTTCTCATAAGCTCCTCCAGGAGAGGTAGTGGATGACGGTGCTCCTCCAGCTGAGGGTTTACCATAACATAGTAGTTCCCACTAACACATTTGGGAGTTCCATATTCACACAACTGTATGGGTTCCCAGACTCTACTGGCAATGCCCTTGTTGTTAGCCTCTTCTAAATCTACTTCCATGTCACTCAGCACAGGTCTAGTGTTATGGAAGATTGGATAGATATCGTCCTTAAACTCCACTTCCAGTTCAAAGTCTTTAAACTTCTCAGTTGTGGCAGTGTCAAGCTCCATTTTCTCTTCTTCGTTGCATGATATTCTTCCTTTTTCTTGCATAGGCATTTTGATAGCCTGTTAGCATATTGAATACAGAATGTTGGCATATTCCTTAGATGAAACTTTTTCCATAGAGGGCAGAACGGCTTCCCTTTCTCAGCCCATCACAGTAAAATACTTCAGAATTTACATTTTGTTGTCACTTTGACCATAGTCGAAGACGACCAAACTGGAGACGACGTGACAGTAAAAATACCTGAAACGCAATCGGAATAGTGTCAATACATGACGCAATGACAAAATTTTTCCATTGAAAAACGACGTACATAAAATTAACGTATATTAAACAAACTCGAATTTTGTAAATTCACGTTAATTTTCTATGGCGTTAAGTTCCTGTAAGGTAAGCTTTACTACTGTGTGGTAGGTACACATTCCTTATGAATAGATGGGAAGATCTTCCTAGCTCTCGAATTCCAGCAATGCTTTGTTTGCCCATTCGCTTTTTGTCATTCTTCTTATCTGTTTACGATTGGCTAGTTTCGATCCATGTTTCTTATACAAAGGTTGCCATATATCTGTACTTACCTCTCTGATCAGAAAAAAGAATCTGACAATTCACACGAAAATGTCAGACGAAAAGGCTGATTAAGTACGTTTTTAGTGCAATGTCTTTGGATGTGTCATTGTATTTGTTCAACTCTGTTTAATAGCTTCCCCACTCCCCGTTAGACCTTGGTAGTCTCAGGGCCATCAGGTCTTCCTTGTTTCCACCAACCATTATCTCTTCTGACCTTTTCACCGTTGGTCGCTACATCACCGAGTCACAATCTACTAGCATGTTTAATACCCTACTACAACCGATACTTGGGTGGGATGTGGTATGTGTCTGTTCCAAGGCGTCCTACAAAGCTGTCTCGCCTTTCGTTTTAAAAGTTACTATCTCCCTTGAACAGTAAAGTCAACCAATTTTTCACCCTTTCCATTTCGAATTCCTACACCATACCATAAACTTAAAATTGGACACATTAGGCAGGTCCCACCGCTTAAATCTTCGACTTAAAGCTCAGTTGTAGCAGAATTTGTACGTGAAGTTAAAGGTTGTGAGTTCCCTCAATATCGAAAGAATACTATCCCGCACTCGTCTACCAACCAATAACAAAGAGGATATGGAATCAAAGAATAAACACAATTTCCAGAAATAATGTGAGGTGCATGACACACCACCGTAAAGTGTCTTACGAAACAAATTTAATTAGTAAACGAAAACATGGGAAATTACAATCTAATATGTCTGAATCTTTAATAGATAGAAAGGTAATATAGCATGTCGCCGAGATCACATCTCCTCTACAGGTCTACAGGCCAATCAATACAAATTAAGGTAGACCCCCATGTAAATCAGTCATTGGGTAACAAAATACTGAACAAATAAGATGGTAATCAAATGAACTATTCTGGAACCAAACAGCGACTAGGGATACCCTTATTAAACACGACATCAGAAGGTGCGTATGGTCAAACTCCTTAGTTACAATCATCATACATACAAGTTTTCGTAAACAGTATACCACGGGAGACGACTAAGACCCTAATCATGAAAATACAAATACTCAATACTATCAATTGGCAACAGCAAATAGGGCACTTCCTTAAATGATGGACATCGTCTTAAGTCTGCTGCAGCACGAACTTAAAGGAGAAACTCCTTTCAACGACCACCAAGGGCAATACGGATATAACTATGTACAAAATAGCCGCTGTGCAGACACCCTACTGCTCACATACAAAGCACCGTCTGCCAGTTAGTACACAGGATTAGAGAGAGGAAATATCTGCACTGTGATGAAACTGTTCATGCCACATAGTGGTACTGATTAGGGTTATCTTTGTCTCTTTCCATATAATCACGTTCTATTAAACTTTCTAACCTCTTCTTGACATCAGCAGGCTATGAGAAAAATGATGAACATCAAAATAATCAAGTACACAGAAACTAATACTAACACATGTACAATTACTGTGGCAATGGTTTGGAGGCATGGGCGGAGGCACGGGGGGCAAAGGGGCTTCCGGTTCCCCCAGTTTTTGCTCAGTGGTGATTTTATGCACATGATTTTTATATTACCTTTTCAAACTATTCAACCATTAGTTGTTAACATGATGTTTTCTCAACGACTTCTTCTTTTCTTACTAGTTCAGTGCTTCAAACAGTCAACTTAAGAATGTCACTTCTCCAAAGCAAGGCATATTACATCATTGATATATATCTTGTTTCGAACACATGCCCATACAAACAAAGTGTTCTTCCTGTTACATTGTTTTGTTACCAAGGCCCATGAGAAGAAGCTAGGACTTCATTTGCAGGTTATTTTCATTCCTCATTTGGAAGCTTAAGTTATGTCTTCAAAGCAATTTTTAGTACTGATTTAGTACTTTACGCAATCTTTTTCTAGAATATTTAAAAACAGACCTGTATAAATTCAAGACAAAATTTGTCGAAAGTACAGTTATTTTTTACGCTGAGGTTGTTCAAACATTGATTGAATAACAAAGAGTTTGCAAGTCTCTTTGACATTGGTGTAACAGAATTTCCTCTTTACTGTTTGTTGTATCATTCGATTATCGTGTCATCCCAAGTTTACCTTATACTGCCAAGAAGCCATGTCTCAGAATAAACAAATGGAAATCACTCGGTTCGACAAACCTTCTTCAAAGACAGCAGCACCAAGCAAAACTTCTATTGCAAAAAAGTTGAACCACGACAGTAAATGCCGAAAGCTATTCTTCAACAACGGTTGAAGACAAAGAAACAGCATCTACAAGCAATTCAAGTGAATTCATGGGAAAGGCATTCTATTCAGAAAGCCACTTCACGTATCCTGTTACAGTAGTTGGGAATCAAAAACAATCATGCCAGTACAAGTAGTTCAACAAATGTCCTTGGCTTGAATACGACGCAGTCTAAGACGTCATCATATGTTTTGTGTGAAAGAATCAACACTTGAAACAGTATGCTAGAGACTACATGGGGCAACATGTATACTATCATGTGTGAATATACCAATGTATCAAAGAAGGAGCAGCTTACATTCGGTCTCCACTGGGTTGACGAGAACCTAGAGGTAGCTGAAAAATTCCTTGACTTCTACGAAATTCCAGACATCAGCAGCACAAAGATTGCGCTTGTTATTAAAGACATCACAAGGCATCAATTGAGCATAGATATATGCAGACGTCAGTGCTACGATGATGCAAGTTACATACTGGAAAGGTCTTCAGGAGTTGCTTCAATAATTTGTAACCTCCAACCAACTGGACACTATAATCACTGTCATGCCCACTAGTTATCATTGTCAGTAAAGGGTGTTACTTACATTAAAGTTTTACACGACAAAGTGGATACAGCAGGAGAAATAATCATTTTAATGGAATACTCTCCGCAACAAAAAAAAACCTGCTTGAATAACTTAAAAGAACAAATTGAGTGTGATAACGAAGAAGCTGTGATAGCGAGTAAAATAAATAAACTATCAGCAACTCGATCGACAATCTGAGCTGATTGCTTTAAGAGTATTTTAGACACTATCTACAAAATGAGCATTTGCAAACAGAACTGAGCTGATTTACAAACAAATCTAGAATAATTGGGGTTAAAACACAAATGCGGTCTTTTGAAAACTTTTTTTGGCCTGTGCATTGGACATCATCTTTTCTCTCAAGCGCGATTTATAGTCTTGCTGTACAGCATGTTGCAAACTCATCCAACAAAATTGGGGTTTTCCTTGTTGCATTTTAATGTAATCAATCCAGCACACCGGATATCACCATTTCCATTGGTTTATTTCCGCTTACAGCAAAATTTACTGCTGATGTAAAATTTTTCTGCAGTTCAAACATTTTAACTTCTTTCGCAAAACTGTCGAGGAAAACAAGGTGGCGAGTGAAAGCTGCGTAGGGAAGGACTTCCTGATCAGAGAGGAAACATTTTAGGCAAGTCACAAGCATAACAGCGGGAAGATTCATACAAATTGAGCACCAGAAAGTCATATTTTGAACGTCATAATTATACGCCGTTAGTCTCTTTGATCGTATTTCAACCTCAAGGAGCTAAAAGAGAATCGCTGCACATGTACCCTGTCACTTTGAACCAGTAAGTCGGCTTTTAAGTAAGTACACACTTAAACTGTTCCCGGTATGGTGATTTATTATCTTATCAGTAAGTGTTAAAAAGTTCTCTTGAAACAGTTTTTAAACGTTAATTGCTGGTAGCGTTGTGTGTTGACTATCTTGAAGATTGGTCTTGTGACTAAAAACAACGAAAATAATCTTCGTCATATATCTAGTTTGTGAATCAGGTTTTTCTACTTACATATATGATTGTATTCCCAGGTCTAAAGCATGGATGTGGCTTTGGTTATTTTTACGTTTAAAGGAACACAGCGTTAAGTCGTATAGCTCCATTCGGTTTCAATTATGTAAACAAGGAAAGACTTGTTTGAAACATTGCTGGATCACAGCAATAGCATACAAATGCTGCATCACTATCTAGCCATCAAACTACATATACTTTACAAGGAATGACTTTGTTGTGATGACGTTGCTGTAGTCATATAGCAAGACCATAAATCGCGCTTCACACTGATGATTTATCTTAAACATTATAAACCGAAAAAATGTCTGTATGTAGCAGCAAAAACACAGCAAAACTGGTCAGTGATGTACTCCTCAACATGAAAAATAAGATCGTTTAATCAGCTTGCAGCTATAAGATCTATAGCTTTGTCCACGAAGCTAAATGACCAAGAAAAAGATGACAATTGACTTTTTCGCTCTTACAATTTATTGCTTGATACCAGAGAAAGAAACCAGAGTATTGTTCTGAGAAAGCTCAAAACTACTATCGAAAAATATACTATGATGCTTTAGATGCCTCGGTAAAATCGATAACGGAAATAAAGAGCAACCCAATTCCAAAGCCAACATGAACATGGAGTCTTTAATCGTAAAGTCTGTCAATGCGCAAGACATAGCCGACGAGGTACTATGGAGGTGAATTTGACAGAAAGTGACATACTTCATACCTTGTTCAAGAACTCAGAGCGCGAATGCTTTGATGCCATCTTAATAAAGATAAAATCCCAACCCAAAACACAACTGTTATTGATACCAAACACTATCACATTATGCAAACTGATTTAAATCAATCCAACCACCACGGCAAAAGCAGAACGATCATTCTCAATTGCAAGACGAATGAAGTCAGGGCTTCGTTCAACAATGTTAGATGAATGTTTCAATTGTTTGACGATGTTACCATGTACACAAATCATATACCGATTCTTTGAATTAAATCAATATCGCTAATGATCTTATATCAAGGTCAGACTTCAGACGATCAGTATTTGGACGTTTTTAAAGAAAAATTTAACGCAGAGATCGGAGTATGCTAATGTTTAAGAAATTTTCGTTCATTGTCTACTTGTTTCTAATAATAGTATTTCTTTAGATTCCTTCTTTTATGTCCAGACAATGCTTTAAAATTCTACAAGGGCATTGCTTGACGTTAGTCACCAAAATCCTATTGAGTTATTGCTCATTGTGTTTATTTAAGCAACTGCTTTGTACTTTTAAAACTCGCTCACTTAACTCACTCCACTCACTCGTTCGCTCTCTAATCACTCACTCACTCACACACACACACTCACTCGCTCACTCACTCATCTCTAACTCAGTCCCTCCCTAACACACTCACACTCTCGACCACTTAACCCATTCCAATCATTCACTTGACACACTCTATCGTCTATGCAAGCAATCACTCAATCAATAAAAATACAAACAAATAAACCGAAGGCAATCCTCGGCCAAAGATGTCCACAACAACAAAGACACGATGGTGCACGCTAAAGTGATAAATGTTGTCAAGGAAGGATATTGAGTAAACCATAATAAACCATTACAAATAAAAATGCAAGAACAAACAAGTTGGTCAACGTATACACAGGGATAGTTTTAAGTTTTTACAAAAACATTAAATAGCCAATGATTTAATCAAGAAAATAAGTAAATCGAATCAGCTTTACCTTGACAGGAAATTTCAACTGGTTATACAGCTCCGATATAAGCAAGCTATGACTTAACGATTTTCTTGTTTTCATTATTCTGACCACCGCAGCATCGATCTGACAAACACACAAAATAGAACATTAATTCGTAAAAGACCAATAATGAACAGTCACCCAACATTAAAGAACCATGAATGGAATAACCCGTTCAAATTGTCGTCATTGGATCTGGCAATAGTTTCCTAGCGGTACAAATTTTTGTCTTGAGTATTTTATGTCGTAGATGGCTTGTAAGGGCGATTCCGGCATGGAAATTGGTACCCTGGGCATAGGGAAATCGAAGAGAGCCTGAACCGTCGTTAGCGTTTTCCCTCATGAGCCGTCCGATCTTGAATTCCTCTGTCCCAATGAGGTTGGATCAGTTTTCCAAAGCCGCTTCCAAGGTGTTGAGGATCACTACTATAGCATTTAAATAAAGGGTCCACCAACATAAATCCTGGGATTCTTCTATTTAATTCAAATGCATTCTTGAACTAATTTCTCAATTGGGAATCCTTCCTCACTATGATAGTCAGCCCAAAGCTGAAATTAATGCTGAAAATAAACGGATCGCGAATTTCGCTGCGACCACACTGGTACCAACCTGCGACCACACTGTTTCCACCTTACGCGAGTCTCGTGCTACGGATTTTCTGAAAAAACTAACACTTCTTGGGAAATATAGTGCAAAAATTGCATGCAGGCCACTTTAACCAGGACAACATCTGAGCATGCAAAATTCTGAAGGCTGAATGCAACACCAGAACCTGTGGGAAATATACAATTCAAGATACGCTACTACGCAAACATGTAAGCTTCTTTGCATAATTAACGGCATGGGACATAAAAGAAAGTTAACGTCTTAAGCAGGGTTATAACCTGGTATTGTCTATCCTGGAAAACTTTTTCTGTTGTGCTAACGTTTTCTTCCACCTACGAATAAAACACAGTAGGAAGATCAAAAGAATGGCGTGACACAGAGGAAACGCCAAATACGAGGAGCTTAAAGAAAGAATTGCGGGAAGGTAAGTGCGGGAAGGAAAGAGCAAGGAAATAGGCAAAGCAGACAAAATGGCAAAAAATAAACGAAAGAAAAGTTGGCAAGATAACAGAAAAGTAAAAGAAGTGAACAAATGAACGAGTGTATGAAACAAGGAAAGAAAGAAAGGCACACAGCAAGGAAGGAAAGACGGAACGAAGGGAGGGAGAGAAGAAAAAAAGAAAGAAAGAAAGAAAGGAGAAAAGATAGGGAAGGAAGGGAGGAAGTGAGGAAGGAAGGAAGAAACGAAGGAAGAAACGACGAAAGGAGGGAAGGAAGCGAGGGAAAGGGAGGGAAGGTAGGCAGGCGTCGGGCAGGAAGGGGGCAGGAAGGGAGCAGGAAAGGAGCAGGGAGGGACGGAGAGAACGTACGTGTTAGAAACTTCAGAGCACCATTGTAACTGTGAAAATGGATCTAAACTTCTATAGGACGAGACTTCTATCACACAAAAAATATGCAAATGAAAATAAAATACTCATAGATACAGCTGTGTGGGTGGTAATTCCAGCAAAAGTATAAGTTAACCATTAAGACTACCAAAGGAAACGCTTAGAAGTAAACTTCTTCATCTTTGGTTTCAACCGAAGTGATAAAAAGACTAGGATTTTCAAAATTATAAAAGAAATTGCGCAACAGACATAAATACAACGTGAAGACGAATAGTCAATGGGGGCATTTCGTAAAACATTTTCTTGTCTGTGTTATCAATCACCAAGCGTAAGCTTACTTTGTTTTGTCGATACTCGATGTTTTGATCGAGCTACATAAGTAACGGATGATCGTTTTTGGTGTTACAGATTAGCACAATGGCATTTAAGAATGATCTTTTCTGTTAAAAATAAATACCTTCATCCGCAAAATAATAGTAAAACAGAATTCGACACGTACTGTCTCTCTCATTTGAATCTGGTTAATCTTGATTCTGAAAAGTTTATGCTTAAAATCATCGTTAAAGTGAAAAGTGTCTGTGTCATCTACATCTTTACTCTGCAAAAGAAAGAGTAAAGTTATGACAAAGTAAAAAGCAATGCTACTGTTGTTTAAAGCCCTGTTCAAACATATGCAACATTTCACTCGACAACCCTCGACATTTGTTGATTGTGGATGTTGAGCACGTTCGAACACCTTGTTGAGTGATGTTCAGCGATGGAGTCAAATTTGAAGGAAGTCAAACATGTTTAGTGAATTGACTCATCATTTCTATTGTTTTGTTGAGCCTTGTTCGGTGTGTTTGAACACCCCTTTCAACATTTTCGAGTCTGCGGAAGCGCAGCGAGTCTTTTTAAGTGCCATTTTCTTGCGTAACGCCAAAAATAGTACTTATTAGGGAGGCTTGCCTCACTTTGGATCTCTGTGCTTGACAGATGACACATGTTGAGTCCCAATGTCCAGTGCGTTTGAATCGCTAAACATTGCTGAACAACGCTCAACATTTGTACAGCATTGTCAAGTGGAATGCTGCATACGTTTGAACAGGGCTGATAAGTACTTCCACTTCAGCAATGTTTTGCACGTGGTTTGGTACCTCAAGTTGTCGAGGTCATTAAATCGAGATAATAAAATAACAATTCTCGCCAACAGCCTGGAAGTACTGTGCTGCCGTCTAACGGTGCCCCTATAGAAGTGAATATTAGTTTAGTTAAAGTTAAATAGCACAGACCTAAGGTTAACTACATCGATGCACGAGAAGTAATTCGCACCACTGAAGTGCAATCAGCCTTGCGCTGGTTAAAAATAATTTTAAACTAATTTTGCAATGTAAGCAAAATCAAGGCCAAGACTTTTCGATGTACAGTTTATCAAAATACTCGAGTGATAAACTATCGAAGGACAGCCCGGGGGGGGGACGACTTCACTACACGCTAGCATGCAATATCTGGTCTAAAAACATGCAAATAAATCTGAATCGTAGACGAAGTCGGAAAGGGGCGCTTGAAGGAAAAAAATAGTTGAATTATTTACAAAGTTCACGACGTCATCACTTTACACGGTACTTCGTTCACGGGATTCATCTGATGCTCTGGTACCTCAATAATATTAATAAGGCAGCATGTCATTAAAGAACATCAAAATATGTGACCAAAAATATACAAAGCTTCGCTAGATTGCAAAAAAAGACTGGGTCTTATGGAGTAAAAACAATGAGAACGGGTAGTGACCGACAACATGCGGCAAATTCAAACAATAAAAATGATACACGGAAGCACGAACGAGCAAGACTGTTCAAAGTTTCATTTCCGTTTACTTCAATTAAAAATGTTTCTGAATGCTTGTATTGGAGACACGCTTTTAAATTCAAAGTATGACATAAGCAAACTGCAATCATACCTTTGATACGACTTTGCAAGCCCGTTCGACTTAAGGGTTAGCAAAAACTTCTTTTGCAATCCAATTCTATTAGAAAATGGCTCTATCACTACTACGACCGGCCTTCATATTTACCAAATTCCTGGACAGAAAGACAAAAAGGTCTTTCGTCCTTAACTTACTGCTTACGTGTTTGCTAATGACGTAACAACGCAGCAAAGCTTTATGAATTTATCTCTCCCCATAGTATGCCTCTGCGCATAAAACTCTTTTCCTCGCAAATCACCCGAGAAACCAGCCTACCTGAGGATGCTTCTTGATTACTCTTGCTTTACCGCAAGCCAAAGACTGTAATGTCCTACGCAGTTCTTCATCCTCTGCAAATAGAAATAAAGAAGTTATCTGTGTTACGCAGGAAAAGAACTCATTCTGCGATAGGATAATCGCTTCTCTTACAAAGGCATACAGTTTTGGTTCCCATTTATCATAAACTTGCCAACTTATATACTTCTATCTAATTGTTTGAATTACGTAAAGGATCTCATATAACAGCTACAAAATAAGCGAGAAGGTGGCAAAATGCTCCAAAAGCCAAAAATCCTAGGGGGAAACGATAAGCTGCATAAATTCCCTCGTTTTATAGTGTATTATTACAATAACTCCTTTTAATAAGGAACGCGCAAGAGTATATATTTTTCACTCCTCTTTATATCTGTTATTCTCACTTACCTATTCCAGTGGCATTTTTTATATCTTCAAAGCTATATTCACCACCGTCATTAAAGAGCAACAAACAAAGTGTTTGAAAAAGTGAAACATGTAGGTCCTTTGCTCCCTGTTGTGACAAAAAAAATACGAAAAAAAAAATAATGAGGAAGTACATTTTTATACATAAACTACAATTCAAAGTTCAAATTTCCAATGACTGGGATGACGACCCCAAAACTGTATAAACAATAGTTAGAGACTTCTCGCTGACACTGACATGGCATCGTTTGGCATTCACAGCATTGTGGCAATGGCCACAGTGTACTCCTAAACGACCGTTTACATTCAGCCTCACTAGGTCCCTGCCATACTTTTAACGATAACCACAAGCGACAACGAGAACCAATACACTGACTAACACGCTGGCATTAGCATCACTCAACTATGCACACTATCGTCACTGTCAAGACTGTCGTTATTTCGGGCGTTGGGAATATGTCCAATTGTTGACGTACTGTCCAACACGGACGTCTTTTTAAGATGTGTTGGTAGTTAACCATAGTAAATACCAGCCAAGCTTCTCCTATGGTAAGTTGGCCAATTAACACGTTATGCAGGGCAACCTTGAAATAGTTTGAACTCGTATTGCCATACCTCTTAAATATATATGTTTATCAAATTGAGTTGCTACGGTAACATTCTAAAGGCCTTAGATAGCGGTAACCCAGATTGTCTCAGCATGGCAGACGAAAACAGCAGTTCGTCCAGGTATCTTTTTTGAATTTCAGAAAGTCGATACATAATAAAATGAAGAACAATCATCGAGCAGGCTTTCAATAAAACGTAACAAGGACTTTAGTTTCTGTGCCTGTGAGAGCATATCGAGCTTTTGACTACGTTACAGAAAGATACGATAAAAAGCGACAAAGAGAGCATGTCCTGGAAATTGTATGGATGCATGGATCAACAGTGTACATCAACACAACGAATTGATGGATTCCGTTCACAAGAATAAACATTAAGAGTACGAAAACTAAAGTATCACAATAGAGGAAATAGAATCACAAAATAATTCAACTGACAGAATGAGAATCGCCACTACCAGTCAGACACTTACAAGTGGGAACTGAGCTCTAACAACACAGTGGCCCAATGTTGTTTGCCATTGTAGTTTGCGCCCACTGTATTTGCTCAAATAAAATGACTTGAAATTCTCTTGTAGCTTCACCATCTATAACGAGGAAAAAAAGAAAAAGGTATCAAAACTAAAGACGAAGAAGGTAGAGAAGGGTCTAAGTACCTGTCCCACAAATTTATTGGTGTAAGAGATGCTAAAATGGAAGTTTGCATATTTGTAGGACCAGAGATTCGTGAGCGTACTTAAGGTACTGGCCTTACTGAAGCATTAACACCTCATGAAAGAAGGGCTTGGAATAGTGTTAAGTAATGATTACTTCTTGATTACTTTCCTGACAACTTGGGTGACTGCAGTGACCAACAGGCGGAGGTTTCACTAAGATATATCCGACGTAGAGCATCACTATCAAGACAATTGAAGCGTGATGATGGCTTTTTCCTGCTGGTTGCTTCAAGGAAGCTAGGCAACATCTGATGATAAACTGGCACACAAGAGAAACTCACGAAAGCGTGCCTTTGAGTGAGAATACGTGGTCTCTATATTTGAATACAATTGTGATTTTCATAAGCAGATATACACATGCCTATATATGTGTAACGTACAATTATCATGATTTTATTTCTTCTCCATAAAATAAAATAGCGTGACAACCTGTGTTTGCCTTTACTTACCTATATAAATTTATAAAAATTTTATAGACATGACACAGACTCATTTCTGCAAGATACACCTGTATGTATAATTTAGTGTCGCTTATTACACAAAAATGAGAACCTCCCTGACAAAATGAGTATGCTTTTTGGAATCAGCAACATGCCAAAGACAGAACTTCACCCTATTTCAACACAAAGTTAAATTTCATAGGGCCCAACATCAAAACTGATAAATAGTGTATGAACAATTAAATGTATAGCTTTAACATGCAAAAAGATTATGCCCAACAAGTGCCTTAACCATAGCAGCCTATTCACACTAGAAGTCATAATTTGCCTAATACCATTTATGATGAACTTTTTGACATCGGTTCCATGCATACAAGTTATCTTTAAGTAAACATAATTTTGCTTAAAGTAACTCAAAGTAAGATTAGTACAATCACTTTTAAACCAAATTCCTAGTAACCAGTGCCAAAATTGTTAATGCTGTTACTGTTCCTCCTATTGTTCTCTCTATAATTCAGCACGATGTCCGGCCCAGCAAAAAAAATTGAAAGAGCAAAAAGCAAAAAAATTGAAAGAGCAAAAAGCTAAAAAAATTGAATGAGCAAAAAGCAAAAAATTAATAGAGCAAGCAGCAAAAAAATTGAAAGAGCAAAAAGCAAAAAAATTGAAAGAGCAAGCAGCAAAAAAATTGAAAGAGCAAGCAGCAAAAAAATTGAAAGAGCAAAAAGCAAAAAAATTGAAAGAGCAAGCAGCAAAATACAATATCCCATCAATTCAGGCAACCACAGAAAACGAAAAAACCACACCAGCGATGGAATTCAAAACAGGTGGGATTAGTAGATCAGTTTCTGCGCTTTCAATATCTCAAAGTGACATATACATTGTGAAACAATTAACTGGCAGCTACAATTGAATGCTCTTACCGAAGAAGGCAAATGAACGTCCAGGGGTACATATGCTGGCCAGTATACCATTGTCAAAATGTTAACTGACAGCTCAATCGGGGCATTCTTTTCTTGTTTTTCAATATGCTGTAACGGCAATAACAGAAATTAACATGAATCAATAAAATCCAAGAACGTAACCCATTGAATGTTAAATGATGAATAGGTTTAAGGATGGTGAAAATCAATTGCGTCAATAAAGCAAGAACCAGGAACATGCGGTTATCAGGGTTGCAATAATCATACCAAATTAAATTCATGTCAGCCAAAAGTGTAATTAGTTAACACGAATACATTTTTCTAGATATTTCGTTGGATCCTCACTCTACCCTAATGCCTGGTTCACTTGAAGGAATGATATTTGCTGCATTTTGGACGGTCAGCTAATATTTACCTCATACGAGCATCTCAGAAAGACTGAACTGCCAAAACAACGTGAAGAGAAATCGTTCAGTTCCATACGGAAATTTACAACAATAAAACATTCATTGGCAGTTTATATCAGGAGTTTCTTCGAAGATGTGATTGAATATTTAAAAAATAAACATACGGGATCAACAAGGCTTTGCAATTTCAGCCGATTGGTGTTACCTGTTTATAACTGGACATTATGTCTTTTGAAAGCTCCATGTCTTTAAACATTCCCTCCAGTTTACTAGTGAAAGCAGCACCACACTCTGCGGAAGGGGAAAACAAACCTTTTCTGATCACATATTAGTTACAGTTGAATATAATGATAAGCAGCAAAAAGCTATGCTTCGTAAGACCACCTCAAAGAAGAAAAGTGAAAAGTGCACACGAAGAGAGTGCGGAATGAAAAGGGCAGGGGAAGCAGATTCTCAATTGTTGAGCATTTACCTAACAGAGTAGAAGCACACCGAAGTTTAGGGGTAACACAGCACTTCAGAAGTGGACAAAACCAAACGTTTTAACTTTTTCGTCCACTTGACGGCAAAAACGATCTACACGCCATTTTGCGCAACACACGTCCGCATGAGATGGAGTACGCGGAGTAAGGGGAACAGGAAGTTATTCAACGAGAATGCGAGCTGAGACTAAAGGAATATAGACAGAACTAATCGAAATGAAATAATAGTTGAATTCAGCGACAGCAGTGAAAAAGGACGACTGCAGATGTAAATAACACAGAAAATAACACGGAAAAAAGAAATAAGGTGAAATGGAGAAAATCTTTTTGTGACACAAAACTTGAAAATCACATTGAAAATTTGCGTCATTACCATATATAAATTTGCCATATATATATATATATTTTCTGTCAACAGAGATCACTAAATTATCAAGTCCCTGCTGAATGACATCAAAAACTTACAGCATTATGAAACCCATAATCCTTGATGACAAGGTGGTACAAATTATCAGAATCAAAACTCATGTGAAAAATGTACAAAACCAAACTGAGCAACTCCCTGACGTCAAGGATAGGGGTGGCTTTAATAACAGATGATGCAAGAAACTGGCAATGTGAATTATATAAGAGCGCGCAGTTTCTAGAGAAGGAGAAGTGAGGGATAAACAGCCGAGGGAGCTTGGTCTTGGGACCGATTGTTGGATGTTGCCGACAAGATACTTGCACCAAAACTCCAAATTTCTTGGAGGACACAGAACCAAAACCTGGTTCTGTTTCCTCCAAGAAGGAAGATAAAGATCAAATTGTGATGTAAAAGAGACTTTTAGAGACTTATAATACATATTTGTTTTAATATATATGTATGCCTAGATCACTAGAACAATTTTGTAATTGTTTGTAGGGAAGAAGGGGTTAATAACCACTTTTCCTGTTTAGTTACTTGGTAGTCGATTTCCTCTCTTGGTCTCATTTATTGCACAAGTGGAGACCGAGGTTGTCTATATATCGTTGCCATAGGAGGGTGCAGTGACACTTCCCTTTCTGACGATTCATACTCTGATGAGCGTCAGACCAAAAATGCTTTTAAGTATGTGTTTAGAGCAATGTCGCAAATTTTCAAGGGGAAATACAGAAAAGGGTGTAATATACAAAATAGGACAATAAAAAGGAACAAGGGGGAGAACAGAGAATAGTGCTGACAAAATATTAAGAAAAAATGGGCTAATACAGAAATAGGCACAATACAGAAAAAGGGTAATACAGAAAAGAGGGTAATAAAGAAAAAAGAGCAATACAGAGGAAAGTAAAACACACAGAAATACATTAACTACAATAACATCGCCACCGGACCAACAGGCATATGGCAGGAATGCCAAAAACGTAAAACAAAATCACTTGAAGCTAGAAACGTTTTTAAAGATTTACTACCAGGGGAACATTAGGCTCAAAGTGTCCTCTACAAACCTTGTTTTAGTTTAGAAAGCATGGACTGTTCTGCATCAACGGAAGCACTTTTTCCCACCAATAATCGTTTTGCAAGATCCTTCTTATAGAATGCCTCAAAAACATCTTTTCCTATGAAAGGAAAAAAACCAGACGAAATCGTAATCGGGTTTATGGAGATTGCACTAGTACTGATTGAGTACACGGTTCCATCACTAGTGCACCTGATTACACGTTTAGTTTACACCACCTTTTCTCCTGATTTGTAATACCAGACAAGCAGTAACGGTAAAAGGCCCTAACTTGCACAAAAATTCCGTTAACTGCCAGATTTCATGCTATTAATTAGTGCTTATCCGCAATCGCTGACGATTTTATTTTAATTTGAGTTCAAACTTCAAAACTAGAAAAACTTGGAGAGTGTAAACTTCGACTACGCCAAGGTGGTCACGTGGAATTTCTAGTTTTCTAAATGTTCAAATTTACTGCTCTAATGGGTGTCAAGAAACCTGGGTCTTCCCAACGAGTAGTCACTCACTAGTTGTAGTTTTATGAGTATGTCATTACCACAAATTTCAAAATACCCCTACGATTTGATCCCGACCATCACCAAAAACGAATCACCTCAAGCCAATCAGTATATCAACATACTTAAAAGTTTCAGCATGATACGTTTCTAACGTGTCGAGTTATTTTACTAAGAAAAAGACAAACAAACAAACAGACAAATGAACAGATAGACAAATAAACAGATAGACAAATAAACAGATAGACAAATAAACTGACAAACAAACAGACAAATAAACAAATAGACACTGCAAGAACATAAACAACTTAGTGGAGGTAATAAAACAATTGGCAACCCAACACCACATATCAATTTGTTAAAATAGTCGTGTAAACGTAATTTAAGAGAGATAATACAAAACCTTTGTCATGGAAAAAAGATAAGTTACTCCGCTAGATTAAGATTATTAGTCTCTCTTGTGATGGATGAAAAACAAAAAAAAAATGATAAGCGTAAATTTCATTTAAAAACATTTTAAAGGAGATGACGAAAACTACAAAAAACACTGCTTTCAGATCAGTTTTTAAAATTAAACAAATCAAAGTATTGTTCACGCTGTCAATTTATTTCAATGCGGAAATGCGTATCAGTTAATTGCGTAATACAAAACATTAAAATTAGGGCCAAAATTGCGACTAATTATCAAGATTTGATGTGAAGATGACTTGAACAATAACGTTTTTGAGGGAGCCTGATCCTGTTGAGGCAGAAACATGAAACCGAGGCAAATCAAAACCTTTTCTCCGTACAGTAGAAAGAGAACTATTCCCGAAAGGTGGGCGTCTATTTCCATTTCCCTTTTCCAGAGACAATGCGGGGAGTCTCCACGGCATTGAAAATTTAAAAATTAACCAAAAAGCCTAAATTCCCCCACAAGCCAAACTCTTTCAAGCACAACAGCGTCAGTCTTAATGTTAACATGAAAATTCAACTTCAAAACTTACCATGAATGAACCTGAAGAGAACCATAATTTTGTTTAACAGTTTCTCGAGCTCTTCTTCGGTTGCCTCCTGTTCCGCATGAAACAAAAATCAAAGCCAAGATGTCAAATAGAACTCGAAAAATCTTTCAGGGAACTTTTTAGTCAAAACATAACAAATTATGCTAAACAATGAGGGTTAAAGTACAAGTTATTCAAAAAACAAGTAACGTGTTTGCATTTTGCAATAATTCTACAATTGTTCAATCCTTATAGTACAAAACAAGACGAGACATTTTATACTGCATACTTTTATTCTTAAGGCCAATTCATGGACTCTGGTAGTGTTTATGCACGTCTGACTCTACTTATTTAAAGGTCTTCAGATGAAGACAAGCTATGATCAATACAATGATTCAGGTGTCTAGGGCAACTGTTAGAAAAGAGGACCAAATAAATACGACACCATAAACGCAACAAGGTATTGTTTGTAAAGGGTACAAAAAATCCAAGAAAAAAGGAGTACCAAAAAACAGTATACAAAAACAGAATACAGAAACGTAAATGGGACAATTTAGTTAATAAATGATCCATCAACGATTATTTGAAGACACACCTTATTTCCTGCCCGAAGCTTAGAATCCACAAACTTCGCTGAATTTGGATGTAAAGAAAGCATTCTTATTATTATCAATTGGCCGAAGATTGAAAAAGTAAAATACGAAACGAAAACTTAATTTTGTGTAAAGAACACAAGATTAGTTTCTTGGTCAGTCCCTTTAGAAACAATACGAAAGGTTACCTACGACTGTTGATCACCAATCTTGATATTCATGAGTTCGTCTTTTAGCCCGAGACCTAATTTTGTTCCCACAGCAAATATAACCTTTCTCGTATCCCTTAAATTAAGAGCGTATTTGCCTACCGTTTCTTGGCAATCCAAGTTCTGTAGGATTCGAAGGACGAAGTGGAGTACTGAGGCAATTTCTGATCAAATCATCTGATCGGTGGTATTTGATCTACAAGGTCTTGGTCAAAGCAGGAAGTAAATATAAATTTATAGTTAATAAATTTCACTTTTTATAAGTTAGTACCATTTGCACTCTACCGCACTGCACTGTTGCTATTCCATAAGATGTGCTTACCATAGTCAAAAACGCACTCACATGAACTAACACTACTCATTTCCAGTGATCTTCTCCTTAGCAAGTGCATCAAAAGAATACAGTATGGCAAAAAAAATGTCTTACCTATAAGCTCCGCAGGCTTGTTAGGCCTTTTGTTGATGAACGTTTCAAATGATTCCTGAGAAAATTGAAATGATGTTATTTGCACAATATGACAACACCCCAAAATAAAAGTACGTGTTGGAAAGCCGAAGAGTTAATAGTAATGACATCTAGTCAATGAAAAAATTGTCGTTTAACTTCAAGTTTAAACTCTACAAATGACTGACAGGTCATCCATGTAATATTACTAAAAGTCTGAGACTGCAACAACAAGAGATACTGAAATTAAATTGTATCATTAAAGCGGTACTAATTTTCTTTGTGATTTTATTGGAATTCCTTTCGTTTTAAGGCCCTCGTGATTAACAACTGTCAACGCAGTATTTTCATGTTACATTTATTGCATATTTTTCATTCCTGTCTTCTTCATTTTGGACTACTAGTCGGCTTGTTTCCTTGACTATTTACCATTTCCTATGATGTAAATAAATTACAACAACCTCAAAAGTACCATTTACCTTCAGCATCAAAACAAATCTTTCACTCTTGTTGAAGGCGCCGTTGACAATATCGTCTAATTTATCTTTAAAGTCTAGCAATTCCTGTACCATTGTTTTGTCTTTTTCAGGATTAACTACAATAGCTGTTCCGTGTGCCTGTTAAGGATTAAAGAGACAAACACATAACAAACTATAAACAAGATACTTAAAATAGATTTAATAGCAATTAACCAGGTTAACGTAATGTCTAATACCCTTTGCCCAAAACCCTGATTAAAAACGACCATATGATCCCTCACACGAAGCCAAAAATGTAAATCACTGGGCTTCAATCAGACTAAAATCTGTCACTGCTGGAGTTTTCCAGGAAGGCCTGTTTTAATATCTTCATTTGTTGTTCTGCTCTTGCATAATTCAAAGAAAAGACTGCCTCACGCCAGGCCATATTTCAACTGCAAAAACTCTCTCATGGCAACGTTAATCAAACAGAAGAAACGGAAAACAAATAAGTAAGCGACAAACTAACAAAACACGTGAACACAACTAACACAACAATAAACAACAGGTAGCAACACTGTCAAACCAGAGAAAGGAAACTATCAAACAAGTAATAGCGTTCATCACAATCATTCGACTGTTTCTTTATGCCACCTAACAGAAATGCCAAGTGGGTTTTAATAAATATTCAGACTAAATTATTTGAAAAAAAGACATGATACAAGACAATGCTATGTTATGATTACAAGAGAATCCCAAGGGCTAAACTACTAATATTTCATGATACTTCAAGGCTGTCAAAAATTAATAGATAAAGACAACTTAATGGACTAGGCTTATAATACTGAGGTTTTGAAACATTTGCATGCTTCATCATTAAGCCGAAAAAAACTGGAGTAAAAATCATACTTTGATGTAAGTTCCAAAATAAATACAAAGTTCATCTAGTCCTCTTTTGATTCTTGAAAACAATTGGTACAATAACGAGAGATCCGGTAGTCGATACTGGTTCATCAGATTGTTGAATCCTTTGTGAAGAATATTGGATGAATGGCGTTCCAAGAGTTCCTCTTCCACAGTTCTAATGAGTGGTTTCCTATCAATTGAAAAGAATTTTTTAAAGTTATTGACTTTTCTAATAAAACCATTAAAACATCCGATGTCGAATGCATCAGATGGCATAGCAAGAACAAAGGACAAAGGAAGAAGTCTCTGTTAGGCGGTGAATCCAAGAAGGTATTGAGGTTACACACAAAAAACAACGAATCCAAACTCATTTTTTATCCAAATATAATCAAGGCACAAATAAACGACCAAGTTTATCTAGCTCAGTTGCACATTGTCTATATATATTGCGCAGCAAGCATAGATAAAAAATTGTTCAGTGAAAACCAAATTAATAAAAATACTACCTTACAAAACCAAAGCTCGACCAATGTTCTGGACGAAACAAAACTTAAAACGAACTTCTTCCTGCCATTAACTTCTTCCTAACTCTACAGCAATTGTGCCTCAGTTAACAGCACCAAAACAAAGGGTACCAACCAACATGAAAAACTTTTGTTGTGCTTAATAACAAAAGCATAAACCCAAGAACCAAACATAATATAAAAATTATGATAGCACAATTAAAAATACTTCACAGTCTCAGAGGATCAAAATAAATCAAAGCTCTATCTTCAACATACTCAAGCTCTACTCAGTAATAAAAAGCACACATTTTCCGATCAGAAGAAAAACTTTTGAAGTCGAAAAATCAGTGTTCAGCAGAAGTCGACTATTATTAACATAGGCAATACGTGAAAATATAATAGTCTGAGCAACACTATTCATTAATGTGCAGGCTAACTGTTGGGCAGCTGATGACACGCTTATATAATGGCACGCTTTATGATAAAAACTGTAGTCAAAATAAGTCCTTATTATAGCATATGTTCAAAGACTGCTATCACCCACAGAAATTTAATAACACTAATTTAAAGTATATACTGGGATGGGACTTATGAAAAACAATAGCATATAAAAACTTATGCAAAAAACAGTACTAGGTCAGGACCTTCCCAGTCTGTATATTCAAATGCATAGAAACTCTTACCTTGTTCCAGGATCCAAATAGTGAAGAAGTCTGTTAGATTCTTCCTTCAATCGTCTGTCCACTCTCTGCAGATATTCCAAAACCTGGATTGAATACAATGATGGTCCAAGTCGGATTATGAGAATGCATATAAAATAAGCACACGAGAACATATTTTTCACAAATGTAGGATTTTGATTAAAATAAACCGTTGAATTTGTACTAGCCGAGTCCGATAATTGCTTTATTACAAGGGGATTTGCAAAGTTTAAAGCTGATAAAAATAAGAATACTTCCTAGTTGTCAGGACGTGAGAATGACCACTACCAACTGAGTCTAGTTCTTTAAAATGTCAACTCTCCTTAACATTTATGAACAGTGCAAATATGTAAGTACATAATCTTGGGTTACTACCAATCAGAAACTCATCAAGTTCATAAAAATAGTATCCCATCAAACCTTGAGGCTTTAACAGTTGTAATACAGATACTAACAAACTGTTTAGTAGCAAGAGTAATTTCCAATGCACATAAATTTCCATGATTGAGAAACTTACAAATTTGTATTTTCCTGGGTACATAATACAAGGAGGTCCATTACTATTCATCACACAGTTGCCATGTCTAATAGTACAGGTTGCACAATTGTAAGATTTTAGTGACTTTGGGGGGAGTTAAATTTCAAATTGTAAAGATTTCCTATTTTCTTTAACTGTTTTTCCGTAGTCGTCACTATTCTGTGTTATCACACTTGACGTAAACAAGACAATTTTGCACAAAAGTATTATACACAGGGGTTCAGTAAAACAGGACTGAGCTTAACTGATGCTATAAATGTATTGGCATGTGAGGGTTGCAGTAGAAGTTATTCCTTCAAAGTTTATTTGAAGACAAAGTTAGAGTTCTACCTCATCCAATGAGACGAAGTAATCAATGGAAGTAACTAAATTTCATCTGGTAGTGCAACTGTCAACTACCTCTTTGAGCATGATGAACCTAAACATAATGTAATGTTCACACATAGTGCACATTGACCATAAAAGGTTTGACCACCACCAATGTTTGAAAGCCATATAATTTGTTCCTGTAACGTACATCATCTTCTTGCATATATCTCTGTCCCTCTGCAGCATACAATGTTTCTGTAGCTTTCAGAAATTTTCCTTCAAAAGTGTCTTCATACATCTGAAATACATAAATTGTATCCATAAATGTCTTTGAAGTTACAATTTTCATATGATAATCTATCTATCTATCTATCTATCTATCTATCTCTCTATCTATCTATCTATCTATCTATCTATCTATTTATTACATATATATGTTCTCACTTGATCTGCATTACGGTTGGTACATTGTACTGTATGAGGAAGATATTGTAGATTAAAAACACACAGACCATTTTATACCAAACAGAGACAAAGAAAAGCAATATTTGAAATCACATACCATAAAGATCTTGTTGACAATATCTAATTTTAACAAGAATTACCCAGAAAAATACTTTATGGATTATAATGCACAACAATACTACTTTCAACTGATACATTGTATGTGCTGATTACAAAAAACACTTTCTGTGGGAGCTATTATTCTTATACATATATTTAACTACAGTAACCTTAAACATGCCAGAAATGTTTTACAACAACATTATTTACCTGCAAATCTGCCAGCATCCTTAAAAGGCTCTTTAAAAGCATGCGGTCAACAGCCTCTCCTCTTCTGTTTGTTGACAAAAAAAACACAAACCCATTAACAACAAAGATCTTACAGGTCCTTATGACTATGGCAATATGTCTTTGTGTGATTCACTTCAATAACAATACACAAGAACACAATTACTTTTCTATGTTGTTTTGCAATATATTTTTCAATTTAAAACATCAATACACAGAGTTATCATTTCTTTGTTTAGTCTACACACAGTCTACGTGTTTCTGGAATATTATGCATAATAACAAATGATATCAGTCTGCAAAACTATGGTACCATGTTACAGTAACACACAAGTAATAATTGTGCGACAGAATTCTGTTCCACAACATAGTGCTTTTTTCAGTCAGGATTTCTTACATCAAATCTAAAGATAACACAGCTCCCTCAAATTTAAATTTTTTCCTAAAAACTTTCTCCTTGATTACACATAGTTGTGCAAAATCAAGCCTAAATACTGAAGCAAGACATTTCACACATACACACCAGGGCAAGACAATCCAAAGCATTTCTGAATTACTGACTGTCAAACTAAATGTTCCTGAAAGAGTTACTAGGCATGCACCTGTTTTTCCCCCAAAGCAACCAAATGCTTAATGGTACCTACCTTTCTCTTTCTATTAGACTCAGTATGCCATCTACTGTCCTTGTTTGTACAATGTTATTGCTCATAATATTAGTTCGGAAGAGCTGAAGTCCTACATCCCTAGAATAAAAAAGGCATAATATTAAGTAAAAAGATTTACAGATATGGATAAGATGTGCAATGATATTTTTTTGCCTTATTTTCTTCTACATCTTACAAATGTTGTCTTTGTCCTGGAATTTTCCAGATTTGTAACGATCAGTTAATTCACCAGCAGATTGTTGTTGCATCTTATGCAGAGAAAAACAAAGTTATCTTGACCACATTTTGAAATAAAGTACTAGTAATTAAAAAACATAAAACTAAGGGGTAAAGCAAATAGAAAAACAGCACTGAGCAGGCAAGTATGAAAATGGAATTGTGAAATCAAAGTAAATACTTCAATAAAGGAGCTGCAACAAAGAAGACCACAATGGCTAACCTTGAAAACAAATAGGGTACACAATGATGAAGATGTTTACCAGCTTTATTGTTTTAATTCAATTATTATTGCATAATAATGGCTTCTACTATATTTCCTTTTACTTGCACAAGTTTAACACTATTGTCTTATTGTGGAACTCTTTAACAGTTAAGCTAACAAGGGCACACAGCAGCATCTAAGTAGTTTGATACAGGATCCTGGCAACAAACAACCCTGTCTACGAGGATAATTTTGAACTACTTTGAACTTGTCCCTGTAATTTAAAGAAAATTTATTAAGTACAACTTAATACTTAGCAGCACAAAGCAAAGGTATTAATGTGATGCGCTTGAGGTAGGATGGATACTGATAGAAGGATCATTGTTGAGAATAACTATTACAGAACACGTACAATGACACCAAATAAATGATAATGGAGAAATTTAGGCTCTGTCACAGAACACCAATTAAATAATAACAGCACCTGCAAACAGAAAATACCCACGGGTGTTTGGTTACCATGGAAATGATTACTGTTCACCCTGGCCACTTAAAACCCAAATAAACCTATCAACAGGCCTTTATATATAATATTCAAATGTACACAGCGATTGCTAATAGAGACAAACTACTATTGAGTTTCAGTTTGGATATTCTATCTGGCAAAACACATACCATATTGAGCATATTGCTGCATTTTGAAGTACAAACGTCCTGTCTAAGTAGAGAAAGATGCCTCTTATCATGATCTAAAAGAAAAAAAAAGGAATTTGTCAAACAGACTCACTTCCAATAGCTCTTGTTACCATTCACAATGTTTGTTAACACTGCTTTGTAGGCAAAAAAAACTATGCTTCACATTATCATCCTCTGCTTTAAAGTTATGTTTACACATCAATTTAACTTTTTGTGATGACCTCAAAAAAACTGTAATGGTTCATAGCTACCAAATGTTACGTATATCTTCAATAAACAGAACATAGTACTGTTGGCAAAATTCAAACCTTCAAAGGCACATATTGTTGTTTGCCTTATTCAATTATAAAACTGAGTTTAAAATTACAAAATATTAAGTTTCTAGCATAACATCACATCCATTTACACATATCTGCATTGCACTTTTCTACTGCATTTTTAAGCCAGAAAAATTCTGTTCTAATGGCAAAATGAAAAGGTAACTGTCATGAGGTATAATTTTATGCCAGTACAAATTTAACTTCGATCAGGTAGTTGTTAAATGAAAGGTATTACAAAAATAAATAGAAAAATATTAGAAAAAGTCCAATTTATATCTCTTACTCTAAGAATTACCAGTCTCTCTGTTATATATATCACGCACAAGCAAGTATTTATCAGTCAAATTCCATCATTAGGAAATTTGGTGAAACAAATAGACAAATCCCAACAAAGGGTATGCTTAATGTTGTTTCTAAATCATAATAATAAGCATGCTTTACCTTCCTTGAGTTTTTTGGACAGGCTTTGTCAAATATACGTCTCAAGACATACATACAAAAATTCACTTTAAATCTTATGGTCCAAATACAGAAACTGTACAACAAAATACTGGTAGAAAATGTGCATGTTAAGGCATGGCTATCAAATGGCAGCTAGTAAAAAGATAATACAGTACATGGCTAAAAGTAAATTCAGTCAATAACCAAAGATCTGCATACCATCTGCCTACAATGGGCCTCCCAATAATTGTTCATTAAGTTTAAGAAGACAGTGCAATCCATAGAATCAGTGAAAAAGAGTTAAGGAACTAAACACAAATCTCCAAAATATGATAAGAATTATTCATACTTATACTTCTGGACAATATACCATGCAAATAATTTTAACTGATTTAATTTATTATAAACTATGCAGTTAAAATTGTACAAAATGTACACTTCAATGATTCCTCAATGGCTTTTGATAATCCAATAAGTTCAACAATGAAAAACTTTTATGTACTAATCCTACTAATTGTAATTTATGTTTATGGAAATCTTACTTATTGAACTGGCAACAAAGCCAATATTTCATTGCAATTCTACGTAACAACTACATAAGATAGAACAGTACATCTGTCACACAGACAATTTAAAACGCACTACTGTGTTAAAAGGATATCCCAAAAATTGTTCCAAATTTGACTTGACATGTGCTTCGCAGACTCCTTTCAGTTTTTCATACAATACAGCAGACATCCTGTGAGCACAGAGATTTTCCACAGCCTTGTAAAGCTCCTCTAAGCTAGATGATATAGATCTACTTGTATGGATAGCTTGAACTGCATCTTTTAACTTCTCCCAGGTAGCATCCTGATAATTATCTGGAAGATCAGGTTTATCTAAAACAAATCAAGTAATTGGATGTGAAAACTTAAAACGCAAATAAAAATCCTTCCTATAATTTGACCATACAGATTTAAATTGGCTATTGATTGATTTGGTCCACCATCTAAGTTAACAGGCCAATCAACTGACATGGGCATGCAATCCAACTTTTGCAAATAAAAGAGAACCAAGCATATTTATAACCTACTACTGAGCTTTTGGTGTAACTTGATGTACATTTAGAGTACATTTTTTCAACCACTACATATTTGCAAAACGCCCTGCAAAATTTGCAACATTGCGCTAAAAACATACTTAAAAGCTTTTTTTGTCCGACACTCCTCAGAGTATGAAACATCAGAAAGGAAAGTATATGTATATGGAAACCTATTTATACAAAACATGTAGCAAAACTAGCCAATCCTAGACAAGAAAGGAAACAAAGAAACAGAAAATGTAGGAACAAAACATTACTGAAAGAGTCCAAGTGAAAAAACGAACTCTTTCTGCCTACAGAGCACTGGTTTTCTTGTTTCAATGTAGACAGAGTCCAATACACATAGATGAAAAGATGATCTTTCATGCATTCTCAATTTTCTAGTAAATGTTGGCCAATGGCAGAGTCGCATGTTTTGGCAGTCATGTTTGCTTTGCAAGGTTTTGGCTCACAATGAGGAGCACTTTAGAAGTCCTGTGTGCATAGTTAACCTATTCCTTTGTGCTGGTTTTGGATTCAAAATATTGAAATACATTGTCTGCTTAAATGGATTCAATTAAATGGATCACAGAAAAATGGATAATGTAAACACAAAGTTGGATGTGTTAATTGCTGTTTCAATATAATATGAAATTACAATTTAAAAAGCTGGGCATGTCTAATGTTTGTTCAATTTGTTTCTAATGTGTTCTACAATCCCCTTTACTCCCTGTCACTATTCTGAATATTTTCCGCTTCCTCTTTAGCCCACCTGCTTTTTGGGGCCAACATAACCAAACTTATTGAGCTCACTACAGATTCACTACTTATTCATAAGACTTCTGATATGCAATGGCACAAAAGATAACCTCACAAGCTAAAACTTTGTACACTGGATCAAAGCAGTCTCAAATAATAGACGTCACTTATGACCAACTAGGGCTTGAAATGAGCATTATCAAAAATGTGATGCCGAAATGAGCTAGTTTGTTGCACAATTCTAAGCCAGTGACCGTAACTGTGATAGAAAGGTCTCAAAGGCTAAAGCTCAATGATACTCAAAATTTCCAATAGCTTATCAAAATAAAACTGCAAAGCAAAGATTGCTAATCAATAATTCTGGGACAATTTGAGCCCTGTCAACCTAAATGATCTGTTGCTATGACTACTAAAAATAAACAATAAAGGAACTTCAGGAACTACTATATTATACTTTGTTATTCTTAATTCTAGCTACCTACCTTTATGGTCCAACTTACACTGTGATGTGGCAGAAAGGTTATTGGTTAAGGGAATATTTTGTTGCATTCTTTATAAGTGACAAAATGTAGCTTTTAATGCCTTAGCGAAAATCAGTTTATGTTTTTGATAGGGAAAACAATATCTATAGCAAACGAGACTTATATAGTATATACATATATAAGTTAGAGAAGAATTATTGAAAATGATAAAAAGTGTTTATTTCTTGAAATTTATATACATATGTAATAAACATGGATGATTGAATAATTCCAATAATTCTTCTTGAAAATTGCCTTGAAAATTTGCGACATTGTGCTAAAATCATACTTAAAAGCTTTTTTCGTCTGACACTCCTCAGAGTATGAAACATCAGAAAGGAAAGTATAT
>JANTCA010003865.1:0-10527 GCA_024741275.1 Chironex yamaguchii | reverse complement strand
TAACCCAAAATATATAAGCAGGACATTCCTTGCGCTCCCCTTGAGAGAGTAATTCTTTTCCAAAAAAATTTGAATACATATTCAAATTTGGCCCCAGCCGCCCCTGGTTAGGTATGGTAACATTACAACATAACAAACATATTCTGTGATGGTTATATAGCTCCAATTTTTATTGTTGATGAAAAAAGTAAAAAAGCTGCCTTACAGACAAATCTTTCTATTAATATAAGACAGGACTTAAAGTTATTCTGGGCAGTAATCTGATTTTCAAAGATTCAGTTTTGAGGAGGGTTTCCTCCAAAATAAGCAAAACAATAGAAAATAATAACTGTCAACATTTCCATATAATATAGAAGCCTGTCTGTTTGAGGCTTACAATCACGCAACCTTAAATTCAGTTGCAAAGACAATATTTCAGGGTCAATTAGCACTTGCCTAGTTGGAGGTCAAGGTCAGGTAGGGGTAATAATGAGCAATTTATAAGCATGACTTCCTTGATGGACATCAACTCTTTGAAGTCATCATTTGCACTTTTTTACTCTTCTCATTCTTCATGGGCCACCAAACAGAATGACTATGTGTAAACATTTAAGTAAAAATAATTTGCCTCATTCAGAAAATCACTATGAGGTGCTTGATCTATCACTAACCTAATGGATAAGCCTGCATATACGACAAAACTAATTCAATGAAGATACAGCTTACCAACTCGAAAAGGTGTTAACTGATTTTCACTGCTAGTGTTACTACTTGGTAAAGGTGCATAGGAATATAACGGTGAGTCTGTTTGAAAAAGGCTCTCAAGAGAATCATCTGGAGGTCCTGTTACACTTCCACTTTCCTGAAAATAAATAAGACAAGAATTAATCCTAATACACTCATATTAAAGAAACACTTTTTCATTACGTTGTCTGCCAAAGCAGTTAAGTTTTTAATAAAATGGTTTAATTGAATTTTACGAAAATGATGTTCTTTCCAAATATAGTGATTTTGCATAACCTGACATAATTATCAATGATATGGTATAATGTAAAATAAAATAGCTTAATTTAAAAAAAATGTGTGTGATTTTTAGTAAAACCAACTAATAGCACCATCTGATAATCCGTGATATATACTTGCTTAAACAGAAGACAATATATCTTTTATGTTAAAAACTTGCAGTAATAACATATACAAGCAACTATCTTGATAATGGCGAAGAATCAACATTTAAGGACTGTGATTGCACAAGTATGTCTCCACAAATACCTGGAAGAAATTGATTTTTCTTTTTATCACTCTCATCACCAAACCATGTGCCTAGTGAAAAATGTTCAGCACAGCATTTGCCTTAAAGAGCAAAGTCACTTTGAAGCAGGTGATCTGCCACTCACCTGTTAAAGATCTTAACAAGTTGTCTCCATGTGAGTGTTTCTTTCCAATCTCAAACTAATTCACCAAGTGAGTGAACCTTTTTATCATTTGCTAAACATATGCCGTTTAACAGAAATGGCCCAAATTACAATTCAGTAGCTAAAGACCTAGCCCAAAACAGAGTTCAGCTACAACTAGTTTGGCAGAAGCCTTTTTTAGTGACAGGCCATTATCGCTTCTGTCCTTGCCTAAAACAGATGGCTATAAATCAGATAGTTTAGAAACAAAATGAAAGTAAAAAAACAAAATGAAAGCAAAGAACAAAGTGGCAGCAAAACACATTTTTGCGAGCGTGGTCAAGAGCCCTCGTAAATCATTTGGCGAGGGTGATCATGAGGGCGATCGCCCACATCAAATGAAAAGGCCTGTCCTTAAGTGTCTATTTCCACATCTTATAATGTTATCATCAGCAGTAAATTTTATAAACAATTAATGTTTCCATGGAAACATGTTTAAAGAATCAAAGGGTACAAAAAACATTGATAATAATTACAGCTCATTAGAGGGCTAAAAAAGCTTTTAGATGACTTTTAGATCGTTTTTATAGATGACAAGAGGTATGTTGTACACCATGCTTCTAAAAATGACAATTAAGACTAATTACTGTATGTTTCGACAATAAGCAATTACAAAGAACAGGTTTTGTTACCTCTGGAAAAAGGTCATTCATTTGTCTAACTGTCTTTCTTTCTGTTAGCAATGCAAGACAATATGGATTTAAAAGAAATTTTTCGTAAGTCTCAGGACAAGATATTGTTTCTGGTTGCAATCAACAAATTTTCTGAAATGTTTAAAAGTATGTGTGATAAGGCACTATGTTGCAGTAGGAACTGTGCATATTTGTGACAGTTCACTAACTTTAATATGTAGTCTGACAGATTTGTCTGTTCTTATGAGCAACAATGTATGGGACAGAAAATGATATATTTGTTATCAGAAAAGGTTCATCTAGCATTGCATTTTTCTTGTCATGTCCCTGAAAGTTCTGCTGTCTGACTGTTCCCTTGTTTAATGGCATTGGTTACAATGAAGTTACAATGTTATAGAATTATAATAATGATTATTTTATAGAGATATAGAATTACAGTTATAGAAATATACTTAACAGTGGTCAGTAGTGGGTTAAGTGGAGCTAATGGACTGATGCTAGGGACCTCCAACATTTAGGGGCCAAAAAATTTGTAAACAAAAAGATTGTTGGTATTTAAAAGTTTTATTCTTGGACAGATCAAATAAGGTAATGGAAAGGGAAGGGGGGCTCAAGTGACTGTCACCAGTACAATGTGAAGGGGTGGGGGGTGGGGTGGTTAATTGGGCAATGTACTTACACATTCCAAAGTATTGTCTGTGATTGTTGATGAAATCAACTTGGTAAAGTACTTCTTGATATCTGTAGACTCCACACTGGATTTCACGAATCTGGGGCAGTAAACAGTGAGTATCCACATGTCACTCACATAAAGTTTTCCCACACTGGATCGGAAATCACCAAAATTATTTATCATTTGTTGGAACAAAAGGAGATAAACATTCAAGATTGTCATAAACCGTCAAACAACAATGCAGCTGACATGAGTGGGCAGTAAACTGGTGTCAAGGCAATCTTCCCTGAGAATTAAAGTATTGCTCTTCATGTGTCCTGAATGGCTTGTTTCCTTAATTTACTTTAAAAAGTGCAACAGTAAGTTTTCCTACAGCAGCTGGATTTTATTATCTTCTGCAAAGCCTTTGTGCCTAGTTTGTTGCATCAACGCATCACTGGCACATACAGTAAAAACACCTAAAAGATTTACCTATTAACCAAGCCTTGCAAGAAACAAGATGGTCAGCCTGTCATGATACTTCACCACCGGATGAATTGAAAACTAAGATACCAGATGCTAAGCAGGATGGTTTATGAAGAAACTCCAACACATCACTATCTCACTAAAATATGGGACACGGTTTTCAGAAGATTTCAGACAACAAGTTTCTCCCTTCAAGAGAGTGGACTGCATTTGAATTGGGCAGGTCACTTTCTGAAATCTCTCACTGCATTTTAAAGCCAGTTGTCTGAGTCTGGCTGGTATGGAGAAAGGGGAATGCCCAAATCTGCAGTCAAAGAGTTCAAAACATTTCTTAAGCCACTACAAAATAGAAAATGTCAATTAGATGAATAGAGTTCATCAGTGAAAACAATGCTTTCAGCTAGAGTGTTTCAAACTTAAGGTATTTCTATTAGTCATTGACAAATTATCCTCAGCTCTCCAACAACATATAAAAACAAACAAGGGCTTCCTGGACAAGGTTGGTTTTCGTTTCAACTTAACAGACCTTAGCCATGATTTAATCCACAGATTCAGTCTCTTATGAGTATTGAAAATGAAATTGTAGGTGCACTGAACTTCCATAACTAAATTAATGCATCATGATCTGAAATCATGCCTCATCATCCTGATTCTTATATCTTACTTTTAATTTTAAAAAGTAACAACATTTTGAATGACAAATAGTCTAAATTATACTTTGGATAGTCCCTCTTGATTACTTAGAATGATATTTAACAGATAACATCAATGAAAATTACCTTCTCCTCTGATGTTCTTACAGGATCTAGACCATCTTTCTGCTTGATAGTGAAGTGCACCCTTTTTCCAGGATGATCTCCAACTAAACTCGTCAATGTTTTCTCAGATCCATCATGCAAGAGTATTTCTTGGTCTCCTTTGCCATCAACACACGGCTTCATGTAAGCCACGTGAAATGTACCTCGCTTGTATTGTGACTTCTCCGCAACCACATCAAAAAACGAGGTAATTGTTGTATTACAAGAGAAATTATGATGAAATTTGCTCTTTCTCCATTCTGGGTTAGTCTCATCGCGTATAATACACACAAGGTTAGCCACTGGCTCGTTGGCATAGCGTGCCACAACCTCTTGGTTTTGCGTTCCTGGTGACATTGTAATACACAAGCCAAGAAACAACAGTTTTTGATGTTAATCCTATGTTTATTTATCTTGGCAGCATTCGAGACAAGTAGTGGAATTCAATGGCCACAAACTTACCACCGCGTAATCCTTACACTTGAAAGTTCTAATGATGGCTTGTTCTCCGGTCCAAAACAGAATGAGACGGTGATAAATCAGCCGGTTAAATTGCCCACCAAAATGATCGGTAGTACCATTTCATTATTTCACTAAATGACTGAGTAAATAATGAAATCAATGTGTGTGTAGTTTATTTCCTTGTGGTAAATAAACTTGCCTTTCTTAATCACCTCACATTTTCGCTACATTCAACATTCAAAGTGTCGATGTTTCACAAGGTAATACAGTGCATTCAAACTGGCATTCCCATCGCTACTCTATCCCATATGTGTAATACTATACCCAAAATAGCTGTCAGGAAATAATCATAGCTTTTCTATCCATTATAGTAATGAATTTATAGAGATACAAACGATATTTACTAACTTCAACAAACATTTAACTTCAAGTTCAAGCCATCCACTCAAGGTGTCGAGTTGTTCCAAGGGATGCTAGAATGCACTTTAAACCATGACTACTACATCTATACGTGATGTATCCTATGCATATGACGATGAACTGCTTGTAATACCGCCCGCTTGCCGATTTTCTGCCTTTTTTCCTTTCTTTCCTTCCTTCCTTCCTTCTTTCTTTCAGTTGAATAGACAACGAAAAAAGCAGAGATGCAACTTGTAGGCTGTGAACCTCCTTTTTGCAAACAACATTAAAACGAGGCTGCATGAAGGTCATTGGTGAGTACTACTGAAAATCATTCACAATGACAAGTATAACACTTTTTTAGGGCTAGTATAAAAAACTTGTAGCTTTACTATCCTTCTCAAGAAGATAACAATACATCCACGAGTTTCGACTTACAAGGCCTTAGTCATGCGACGGAATGAATCGCTACCAAGGAACGGTTTGGCCATATTTTAAGGACCATTCACCCTCACAAACTTAACTTCGACACCCATACTTGCTCTTCTTCGATCTCTGATTTTTTTCTCCTTCGTATATATATATGTTCTTTACTTTAGATCTTCCTTCTTTCTGTGTCTTTCCATATATCCATTCTTGCGTTTTTATTGTCCTTTGTGTCTAATCTGATTGTTTCTCTTCTTCTCTTTACATATATGACCCATTCAGTGCCTATTCATAGTTCTGTTGCATGATCGAGACCTTGTAGGTCGAAAATACCTATGATCAGTTATCTTTTCTAAAAAGACGGATAGCTTTCAAAGTATCATATTTTTAGTCTCATCTTGAGAAGTTGCGATAACTATCAATGTATACTTGAGCAGTTTGTCTGCTCAGTAACTGTATCGACTGTTATCATTTAGAGACCTATCTTCGATAAAAAAAATTTACAAAAATGAAGGTTAAAAATTTAATAACGTTTTAGTTTGAAGGTTTATTCGTTTATTCATTGAAAATCTTTCCTCTCTAGAGCACTAGAGTTTTACGTTCATGACCTTGTTTACAGTAGCGCTGATTCAAACAGACTCTCATCAAAACGAGTACAGATAGACTTTCGCTTTACACTGAAACCACTTGATCCGTGTTGATGTGGATCTGCTAGCAATACCAGTTTGAGATCACTCCCCAGAGTGTAAATGATTGGACCCATTCCAATTGAGGTTCAGTGTAAAGCCTAGTGCTCATAACTCCAAATAATCGTAAAAGTCGGGAATTTTTCCGATTCCCGATTCTTCGACATATGAGAACGTACATAAACATGCATCCCAGTCTGTTCCCACAATCCCATTCGCATGATATAATAGCAAAAGTTCGGAAGTGTCTCTATTTTTCTGATTGGTACCCGATGGTCTCAAATCGACTGGAACTTTTACGACTAATGAGAACGTGATTTGACAAGACTGGGATAGTCTAGGACGTTGGCCATGTTTAATTTCAAATAACACGAAAATAAAGCTAAATTTGGAGCGAAAGGGTAGTGATATTTACGATCTTTCTGACATATATAAACTTGTTCATCCCAAAAATCTGACTTATCATAAGAATTGGGAGTCGGGAAAATCCAACTGACACAGATCCACAAGGATAAGGAACGAGAATGAAATTTCTCGTCTTGAGGCCGATTTCAAATAATAGTCCAGCATTATCACAGCGCCAAACAAGGCAAGGGTGGAACCCATAGAATTAGGAGGACTAGAATGCGCGGTCTATTGTTTTGGGTTCATTTTCAGCAGCCTAACAAGAGGAATCAAGATGGTAGCTCTTGGTTGGCAACAATCAGTACTGCGTGTCAGCCTGTTATTCAAATTTGTGCATTGTGCGAGTGATGAACACCAGGAGTTGCAGTATAGTTTGTGTTTCCTTGGACAGAATCCTCTCTTTAGGGACGATGTCCGTTAAAACTACGTTCACATGCTTTGAATTTTGTGATATGCTTCATAGTTGTTGTGTGCGAAAAATTGGAAATTTTGCCTTGTAAACAGGGAGAATTTTTACATCTAAAGGTAAACCCAAGCAAATTATTAACAGCATATAGAAAATATAATTTGAAAGCTTACCTGTGAAACGCAATGTCTTCCTCACCATACTGACGATCTTTCTTTGCTTTCCAACGATTTTTGCAGGCGTATGCTGAACAAGAAACGACCATGGCTAAAGTTTACTTAGACCTAATACAGGCTTTCAAATTTGCGCGCGCTATTTTGTTTTGCCAACCAAGGGCTACTATTTTGATTCTCCGTGGTTGTCCCACATCACGTGACCTAGCACGCATTCTAGTCTTCGTACTTCTATGGTGGAACCGTTCTAGTACAATTCGCGATGTACACTTTTTTTAGAAGAACTAAGATAGACCAGGCAGGCTCAGTGTTTCTTAATTTTTTGTTAGTCTGAGCCTTGAATGCTTCTTAAACTTTTGATCCCACCAACCTCCCCCCTCTCCTTTGCTGCTCCAGCTATGCTAGAGCCTCATTCGAAAATCATTTGCACGTGTGGCAACAAAAAGGATACCAGCACATTGCAGGCTGCGTTGTCAAATCGTGTGTAATTCGGAATATACAGAATTATGTTCAAGCAATCTACACTCGATGCTTTTGGTTTTGCCAAAGTTATCATGCACAGAGGAAAAGAAACAATCGTCAAAATCCCAAACAAAGTGTTGGAAGAAAACTTTAAGCTGAAACACTGTATGCAGGGATTCAAAAGTCAAAAAGGACTTTTCACTCACCTTAAATGTACCCAATTGTTGATGTTGCACCATAGTACCACAGACAAGAAACAATTGAATCACAAGACACACCAGAGTACACCAGTTGAAGGGAATCGAATTCTGCAGCCGTGGAAAGACGAAGTAGAAGAGCTTTTTGGAAGTCTACCACTGTTACCAGGTTCAAAAAACTGAAAACAGAGTCATACACTGAAGTCACTCATAGGATTATCCAAGAAAGATTATTGGAACACCATTCACTACGTAAGGAGAAAGTAGCTACGTGTGTACTGGCGATACGATACTAGGGAAATGCACATCCAACTAGGACTTAAACTCAAGTCACTCTTGTAACAGTGCGATGGGCTCGAGTCCAAATTAAGTCAGTGTACGATTTCGATTTCATCTTATTGCTTGAAAAAACGGATTTCTTTTGAAAAGGCAAACCTGAAAGCCTCGTCATAAGAACGAACTGCTTTTGTAGTTTGTAACTGACAATTTGGTAACCAGCAAATTTCAAGCGGAAGTAGCTATTTTAAAATACCTTGTCTCGCAGATATTCCCAAATATAATTAGTCAATATCACCCAAAGCAAACAAATGAAAGCAAGTAAATACTATAACATTTATTTGGTTGATAGCACAAAATATGTTGCGTTTTGATCGAGTGCTCAAAATATGTTGCGTTTTGATCGAGTGCTCAAAATGTCGCTTAATTCTTAAAAATGACCTCATTAGACATTCAAAGTGGAAACTATTTCGTTAAGAAATTTTATCGAATGGGAGGACTTCAAGAGCAGTAACTTTCAATTGTACAAAATTTCACAATTTTCGACTATTCTCGAAGTATCTACCTCCAAAAAGACATTAGTAGAAAAATCGCGACAGTTTCTTCCCTTAAAAATGCGGACAAACTTTACATCGCAGCACTTTTTAATTACCCAAAACTATACATTTCCTTTATCTCTGTTACGGCGCGTTCAAATTTATTGCCCACGTACTGCCGGGCTGGTTGCTTCAAATTTCCTGGAGGTGAAGTTAGTGATGAACTATCCAACAGAGTAATCCTGTAACAATAAAACAAAAATGACTGAATTTGAGAAGTTCTATTTTTCCTCCTATTTACCGGCCAAACTTGGATGATTTTCCATCTTCGAAATTTGTAACAAAAATCATTATTGATGAAAGTTTATGACCTCCTTAAGTAAAAAAAGAGATAGCAAGAACAACACTAAGGACCAATGACCTGAAAATACAAGAAAGCTAAAGCCAAACAACGAGAGATTCATGCTTTAGTAAATTCATGTGTGCATGTGCTTGGAAAGGTGTATTCTGGCATATCCAAGCTAGGGTGCTCAAGTTGGGTTGGAATCAATCCAAACAAAAAAGGGATTTGGGGGATAAAACAAGTATGTTAAAATAAAATTAGTATTTTCCTTAACTTACATACCATCTACATATGATTTTCATGTCTGCAATAACTCTTTTTTGACAATTTCCTAGTATTTTGTTTGTTAAGACACCTCTGGCAGCCATTTATGAAGACAAATAAGTATTCGAAAGGGCTAAGCCCCAAAGTGTTTTTACTCGACTTCTAAACGCCAGATGGTACACTGAGCATCATTACCTTAAATATACCATACCCCCTCCCCCCGCCCGGAAAATGCAGCATCCTCAAAATGCATGGCCTGATTAAAAACATGGGAGTGCTCCAAATAAGAAACTGCAAGCCCATATGACGCAATCAATGAAATACGAACTGAAAAGCGAACGCGCTTTTTAGGATGTCGTCATAGTAACAGAGACAAGTAACAGATATTATATGACCAGTTTCTTACAAAAACTCGAAAAAATTCACAGCTATGACTGGAGAACAAAACTTCATTATAACTTAATAATAATGATATTAAAAACATACTACAACAAATAATGATCTGCAGCAGGGTGTTGAATGACACAAGTGACATATTGTATTTCCTCTAATCATAGATCCCAATAGTTCTTGTCTCAAGTCCCACTATAGACCCCATTTTTTACATCATGTCAAGTACTTACTGCCTCCTTTTTCAATAAATAATAGACCCTTATTCATAGTCCCTTTGGTATGGTGTCTACACCGCTTCTATATATACAATAATAAACTAGTTAATTATCGATGTAAGATATGCATTAGCATTATGTAGCGGAAATAATCAAGAGATTTTCAAAGGAATTTAATCTAGTTGGCGTAGGCTTACCAAAAAAGTCATTTTTAATGAAAATTACCGTACAATCAACGCATGGAAGGCATACTCGCGTTTCTGAAATTACGTGCAGCCTCTATATGAAAGGAGGATGGAATTTGAAAATTCGTCTTTCATCTTGCCAATCAAATATTTTGGCACTAAAAGAAAAGTAAATTTTGTATTAAAACAATTTTGATAAAGAATTTCTCAGATGAAAAATTGGCTTTCCACCTTTGCAATAACATATAAGAATATAATGAAATTAAAAAAATTACCTTGGCAAAAATCTTGCAAGGAAAGTATAGATGTATGACAAACTTTTAGTAAGAAATATAGTTCGAAACTAACCAGTGGTAAACAATAATGAATAAAGACAAAAAATTCCAGGTGAAAAAACGAACTCTTTCAGCCAACAGAGCCCTGGTTATTTTGTTTTAATATAGAAAGACTCCAATACACTAAGATGAAAGGACGATCCAGCTGTGCCAATTATCCGAAAATTTTCGCCTTTATACATTTTGGCGCATTCTGAGTTTTCAACTGAATGTTGGCCTATGGCAGAATCGCATGTTTTGGCAGTCATTATCGCTTTGCAAGCGCGAGATGGCTGTTCTCTAAGAGGAATTGATGATTGGCTTATAGTAGCTGGAACATGTTCTTCGATCCTGTCACCCAATCTCTGAGGAGTGCAACCTACGT
>JANTCA010003864.1:0-10527 GCA_024741275.1 Chironex yamaguchii | reverse complement strand
TAAGGACTGTCATGCTACCTACATTGGTGAATCGAAACGATCCTTGGGGCAAAGGGAAAAAGAGCACAAGAGAGCTGAACTATAATCTAAAAAGGACTTAAGAAGGTGGAGGGTGTGGCAGCAAACAGCTTACTCGAGCGAAAACATGCCGGCAAGCATAAAAAAAGTTGATTCGGTTAGAAATAGGAAGAGTGGTCTTGTATGATAAATAGGAGTGAAGTCATGGTGTGTCCACCCGACGTTTACCCCTGTGGCTCATGACTGCGGATTTGAAGCTGTTCCTTGAGCTGTTGGCTCAGTAAGGAAACTTGAAAGACCCCCTGCTATCAACTGCCCACTTGCAATCATTATTATAACACGCTCCGTGTTGGTACTGACATGTGATATTTCATGGACTTGAATTAAGTCTAACTTCTGGTTCGGTTTTAGCGTCGAACATGCTTATCATGTTTTGATGCATCATTGTTGTCAAGAGCTAGTATATTGGGTCATGGCGAAAGGTATCTTAAAGGCAAGATGATCGCCAGGCTACCTTGGTGAGGATTAACATCACCATGGTCAGTAGATCCGCTTATTTTTTTATGTGATGTAACATTGTTTGTACTTATTGAAATCCATGGCAGAGGCAAATAATTTTTCTTCTACGCTTTTGATGTACATCTTGTTTTCTAAACATATGAAATCACATCTCGTTTGTTTATGTAGACTTGAATTATATATTTTGTGTAAGGAGCCTATCGAAAGTCAGCAAGTACAACTTGAGAAATATTATTGAGTAGTTCTTTAATGCAGAAAATTCATGGTTTGATAACAGGAATTTTGATGCCATGAGGCGTGCTTCTTCTTCTCCTGGCTTAATTCCCTGGGGTCGCCGGTGCCAATCATCTTCCATCGCTTCCGGTCAAGTGCGTCCTCCTCTACCACTCCCACAGCCTCCATATCCTCACGTACACAGTCTCTCCATCCATGAGGCGTGCATATAGCGAAAAATTTTAATGTGTTGTTCAACTTCTCTTTGCAGAGGCGAATTATATATTGGTGAATTTTGGGTCTACAGTTTAGCAGATTCAAGAGATATAGCGTCATGCTCATAAAGCTGACATATATGTGACAGGCTCCTGTTTATTCTCAAACAGGACATGAAGATGATTAACTTGTCTCACTAAATCTATTTTATCCGAAAAGGACCTTAAAAGTCCAAAATGTTCCGAATTTTTTCCCTAACAACCTATCCCATGTTACTTTCCCACATTTCTGATCTAAGGTCATATCGCAACTAAATCGATGCTGTAATGGTGGAGACTTCATTATACCATTGGTGTAAGCACAGACGTAATAAGATGACCTTAAATTGACCGGTATTTGCTAACGATTTCTGCAGGTCAAAGACTTGTTGGGTGATATGTGATCACTGATGGATCATGTCCTTGTTTATTACTTCTAACTTACCCACTTCCTTATAGTTAGTTACTCCTGACGAACACCCTGGCCCTCTATATCAAACTCGCTGCATATTTTGTGGGATACTACTTCGTAGATAGTAAATGAAGCCAGTCTAGTACCTAAAGTCGCAATTCTAATTTGTGTATCAAAATACCACGTAACCTACAGTCTGAAAAATATCTTAGACTTATGAAATATTACTTGATGATGCTGATCTGTAGCGGTTGAACTACTTCATATTGTCGTATGGAATGGTATCACATTATGCATCAAAATCATATCCTCACTGAAAAGCAAACCTTATTTGTTTATTGGGAGGGTGGGGCCATTTCAACGAAGCCTTGGGGGTACGGTGGCTGTTAAGAATTTGATATCTAACAAATTGTTGATAGTCACGTAATGAAAATAATAGTAACAAATGAATTTTGACAGTGAAGAGACGAATGAATGGGAATACCACTCCATTATCCATAAGCTTGCATAGCAAAAGAGCATTTCTCATTTCGGAGATAAGGGGTGATAAGGGGGAGGGCTTCAGAGTTTCTTACAGTTGATGAGACTTAACAGCTTTTACATTACTAATAAAATGAGTTTCTCACAGTAAGGAGGTCAACAAAATGTCAATACAGCCTCACTGCCCATTAGCATACAGGTTGCTAAGGGTCAACGCATCAAGTATTGAACAGTTATTACAAAATGGCATACGACTAATGGTAATTAATGAATGAATTAATGAAATAATGAATGAATGAATTAATTAATTAATGAATTGATGAAATTCAACATAAGATCCTTGCATTATGAAATTATTACCACATGTTGCCATACGTGTTACCACGTGTTACCACAATTTCTTTAAAAAATATAGATATGTATAATTTTTTTCAATAAGTGATGGTAACACGTGGTTACACGTCAAATCCTGGTCTGAAGCCTACATGTTGTAGGATAACACGTATGATAACACGTTGATGTCCCACATAGTAAAAGGTCGTCACAGAGGCGGATTTGGCAGGGGTTTGGGGGTCATGCTTCCACCTCAGTAATAAGCAAAAAGCCTCAATTTCAGTACATTGAAAAGAAAAGTAACCATATCAATCAATAACGCTGTTGATTGTCTACAAAGACATTTTTACAACTTGATTGCAGTTTAAGTTCGTTAAAAATATGTTCAGAAAAAATAAATTCTCCCCTAACACAACCCATAGTTAAAATTACCCCCGCCCCCAGACCCCTTCATATTTCAAGTATCTAAGTATAATGGATTTCGTTAGCTTTCACTAACTATTATGTAAAATGCATTTAACTGCCAAAAATACCAACAAAATGTGTCCAGCAGCCACTTTCAATTTTTTAAAGTTTCAGACAATCGTTCACAAAAATTGTACGGAAGAGGGGCATGAAATTATTGTCTTTTTATTGAAATATAGAAGAGTTTGCTTAAGAATCAGTGAAAAATTGTGTCACTGGAAATGAGTCTCAATATATTTTGTGCACGATTGTAGATTTTTGTTACAAAAAGACTCACTGAGGTTCTCTTTGCTGCCGAAGTATGTAAATGATTTTATGTTTTTAGCGCAATGTCGCAAATTTTCAAGGTGATTTTCAAGTTTTGTATCACAAAAAGATTGTTCCAATTTTGAATCGATATACACTCTCGTGAAAGACACTGGCTGTGCTTCAACTCTAGAAGTTGAAGTGTTAATGAAGGATCGGGATGTATGGAACGAGATAGTAAATGACGTAAGCAAGGAAGTAACGAGTATCCTAAGGATGGACGAAGGTATATAATCACATTGCAAAAGTTAGTGGAGCATTAAAAGTCTGTACCGAAGGCAATGAGACTAAAATGATCAATTCATTAAACGTGAAGATTGAAGTTCATAGAGCAGTTGCAGTGACTACCCTTCGTCATCGTGCTGAGACGTGAATTCTGTACCTCAAGTATATTAGGCAGTTTGAAGAATTTTAAATAAGATGCTTTCGCCAAATTTGTGACTACAGTTGCTATAACAAGATCCACATTATGTTCTTATCAATTTTTGCAATATTACTGGCATTAAGGTCAGTACCCTAGAGAGTGGGGTAGACAGGTAGTTACCAGGGGGGCCCTGAGACCTTGAAAAAGGGCATGAACTTAGCCTTGACTTGTTATTGACTTGTTATGCTGAAAACCATTAGCTTACTATTTCCCGTTAGAAGTTTGATTGTATAAGTTAGATTTAGGGCGGCAGTTCCGTTTAAAAGTTAAATTTTCAAACGTGTATAGCAGGCACTTGCATTGAAGGGGCGTGGCTCACGGAAAAGGTGGTGCTCTTAAAAATTTTCGCTGGCAGGCGTCTTCAAAGACTAACCTTGAGGCCTAAGGCCGTCTCACCACTCACTACTCAATAATGAGTAAGTCACCCTTGCCTTCGATTCAATGACAAATTTAATAAAAACTTAAAACTTACAAATGGCAACATTGGAAAACAAGCCTGCAAATCATTGGAAATCAACATGATTTATTGAAAAGAAACCTAACTTGATGTTTAAGACGGAAGAATATATGGTATATGAAGAATAATAATTATAATAAAAATAATAATAGAGGATTTCTTAAAAATGATTTATGGGAGTTTAATTAAAGTCTTTTTGTAGTGAGTCTTCTAATGACGCACAAGACCAGTTAGCTCACAAGCCTAAGTATTTTTGCTTCATATGCTTTCATTTTTGCGAAGTATTTTTGTCTTATAATATAGACATTATGTAAATACTATACATGTAACAAATAGGAGCAAAATCTGTATTGTCTCCGGCATTCATCCCAATATAAATAAAAACGTATAAATGTATATAGCTACTATCTTAAATCCTATGTATGTTGGTTTGCCTAATGAAATGTGACTCTAGACTAATTTGATATGATAATACATGATAATGTATGATAATATAATTGCCTAAAAAACTGATAAAAGAAAAAGGTGCTTTTAAGCAATTTTTTCTTATCTGACTATGAGGTCATATTATGAATTTGTCAGTTTACGCATTTTAGCTACTTACATCAGTATCAATTCCTGCTTTTATATTTATTTATTGTTCCGTTGATAAAATCTCTTACGAACTTCTTAGACCCTCTATTGGTTTCCGTTCCAAGCGCATTACACGTAATGAACTGACAATTCCTAATTTACGCACGCTGTATTTCATGAACAAATGTCAACCAGATAAATCAGCAAGTCAGATACGGTTTCAACATTGCGTCAAACCGCCAATATGTTTATCTTGCAATTAACCGAGTTACTTTTCGGTTGTTGTTTACTCACGACCACGTAGTGGTCAAGATCACTTTGTTCTAGATGAGCCTCAGTTAGTTAAATTACCCTGGAACACTTACAGACAACCAGCTGTTGCTCACGTTGATGTTTTTCAAGTTTAGTCTTGGCGTATGAGCAACTTGGTTACGCAACTCTTCAGAAAGGTCACCTTGGTTAAAAGCTGAGCATCAAGTGTTGGAGCTCAATTCAACTTTGGACAAGGGAGAAGCAGTAAGAGTTCGCAAAGTTATGTTAATGTCCAAAAGAAACATGTTTCAGCAATCTGGTTTGAAATCCAGGATATATCGTTTGAATAGCTTGGCACCAAAGGGCACAGCTTACATTAAGTTACAAGAGGATGGAACTTCAGATGTAGAAAGACTAAAAGCAGGAAATGATGTATTAGCTCGAACAGAGAATAGTATGATAAAACTTATTAATACAAATGGTGATATCCATATTCGACGTAACGCGATTTGTGAGGAAACATGCATTGAACGAACTGGACTTAAGAAAATCTTGAAAATGCACCTTAAGATTCTTTACCTGAAGCATCACGGATTTTTAGTATAAAACGATTCTGCAGGTTGGCAATTTAACCACAGAGAACAATATTGCAATGGATTTCTTCTATGGTCTTGTGAAAATAGATTTCAGTATCTTTACCTCCAATCTTATGGTTTATCTTTAAGAACAGATTCTGGCTCGATCGCTCAGTTTTTAGGACAATTTTCCTCGAATGCATTAAATGAACATCAATTTTTTTCAGGTTTAACTCATTTTGCTCTTGGACTTTAAATATTTAGTCTGGTATGCGGTTTCATTACAGTATTACCGTTATCTTCAAATGTTCTCTCTTGTAACGTCTGTCTAAAGTTGTTGTCTCAAATTTCTGTACTCTTACTATAACACAGAATTTTAAGTAAACATGCCAGTACTAAATGTCTAGAAAAATGAGCATTGTACCAATTGTTTAAACGATGACATTGTTAAACTCTGGCGGTACTAAATGATCTTTTCATTTCGCTTGATGTTACTCAATCTGGGACAACACATATGAGAGACGCACACTGTAATGAAATGTCATGTCTGTATTTTTTGTTGACGTTTTCCTGGTTAATTGCATTGTCAACGGAGACAAGTTGAGGACCCAATTTTAATGGTTGTATCTAAGCTACTAGTTTCCTTGCAGGAGTTCTGCTGAAGTCAAATGATTAACTAAAGCAACTTCTAGCCGAACGTATTTATGAATTATTAATCCTTCGACTGTCTACTGTCTAGCATGATTTAAAACCTAACGATTGCAAACACTGTGTCGCTAAACCATGTCAAGGAATGATGACCTTTGCATTAAAAAAGTTTATGCAAATTAATTTTTGATTAATGCACGAATTAATGAGATGTGAAAGAAATTTTGAGAACAAATTTCTTAGTTTGGACCTGAACCAACTCGCTCGGTTTATTGGGCAGATACTCTGATTTCTCAGCTATCGAAAGTTGTTTCTCGAGAGTAACTTTTGTGATGTCATGAAAAATGCTTTCATCACTAAACAATTGCGAAGCATGGATTACATAGGTAGCTTGATCTCATACACATATACATGAAATCCTTTTAATTTGAAAATTTTTGTAGTCTATGTTTCGGCTGAAAGATTGGATCCAGAGGGTTGCAACGGTAGTGGCTGCAACTGTCATATTGCAACTGGTAAACATTTTCAAATGTCTTCATATGTTTTTCCTATAATTTTCGTGAAAAATGGTCTCGTTATCTTCTTACATATCAGTCTCTTTCACTCACAGTCTGCTTTTCCATTTTTAATCCACCTGGAGAACTCAGGGAATATATATGGCTTTATGCCATCAGCTGCTGGTATCCTGTCAGACTAGTAGCCCTTTGTGGTACCGTGGGGAAAGCCCTCGACTTGTTTTCCTTAAAAGCGAGTTCGAAGATTTATAAAATGGCGAAGCAGCAGGTAATTTCAAATCATGACTTGCTCAGGGTTGCAAAACAATCAAGGAGTATCCTGACAGTTATAAGGCAATCACAGAATATAGGAACATAAGGGTAGCAAGCCAATGGGAAGGGATAACGTGAGGTCCCGGACCCTTGTTTCCTTGCTATGGTTTGCTCAGTGAACAATCCTCACATGAGCGATTGTAAATGTGTCTGTATGGTCTGTACACGCGTCTAAGAGTCACTGTCGCTAGCCACGTGAATAGACAGGTATCCTCGATATTGAGTGGCCGGCCATTATTATTATTAAGGTTTTAATTGCGCGATCAGCTTTGTTTGCCCCGTCAACTCATTGCTATACATGGAGAATCGAAAAGGCCTAAAAAAATTTTAGTGATAAAAGCTCTTCTTATCTTCTATAATCTCAGTCTCTTTCACTCACAGCCCAATTTTCCATTTTATAGTACACTTGAAGAACTCAGGGAATATATATGGCTTTATGCCATCAGCTGCTGGTATCCTGTCAGACTAGTAGCCCTTTGTGGTACCGTGGGGAAAGCCCTCGACTTGTTTTGCTTAAAAGTGAGTTTGAGGATTTGAAAAAGTGGTGCAGCATTAGTTCCGCTGTAAACACGAATTGCTGAGAGTTGCAAGCCAATTAAGAACAGTCCTGATAGTTGCAATTATTATAGTGTATAATCACAAAATGCCAATGCGCAAGGATAACGTGATGCCACGGCCGTTTGACAACACTCGTTTCCTTGCTAAGTACCGCAAATGATCGATTAGGCGCAGGGTTTCGAGTAGACGGTCTCAGAACCTATCATTTAATATTAATTTCAAATAGTTGTTGTTATTCAAACACTTAGAAAAAAAAGGAAGGGAAAATATTTTTGACGCTTTATACTGCAATAAATGTGCCATGGCTGTATTTGACTTAACTTTTTTTAAAATTCTAACAGACCCATACAATTACAAATTGTTAATAGACGCAAGTTTCGGATAAACGACTGGTTTTTCCGATGGACGCCGCCGCAGCGTCAATTTGACTACTTTCCGTTGCCGAAAACAAATCTCGTGTTTTAAAGAATTCTAACATGTTTCCATAGAATGCGACAAACATATTTTCGACTGCCTTCTATTAAGAAATTAGAAACTCCTAGTGTGGAGCTTTTTACTGCCTAATTTTCCAGGATTGATGCAAAGCAGAAGTTAAATCAGATTTTATTTATCTAACTTTGATGTCAGCTGCGAAAATTTGTAAAATTTTGTGCCACATTCACTGTTGCTTGGCCAATAATAGAGACCCTAATTGATATCATAATTGTAACGGAAGCCCTCGCATTTAGCTGTTTGCCTGTTACTAAATAAGTGAGAGCCTTACTGTAAGATCTATCTTAACATTTTAGTTACTCTTAAAGAGTAAGAGGCTTTATGAATCTTGCAAGTTTAGCAAATGATATAAAATTAAGACTGTTTATGCCGTTGCTGTAAAGGGCTTTTCTTGCTTACACATGCATGCCTGGGTTCCTATGTATATATATATATATATATATATATGTAAATAAGATTGATAAGAAGAGAATCAGCTCCTTTGAACTGTGGTGCTTTCACTGTCTTCTACTAATAAGTTGGATGGACAGATGCACGAAGGACTAGGTACTGGAGAAAATTAACACACAGCAAAGATTACTTGGCATCACTAACATCAGAAAAATAAAATTTCTTGGACATATTGCAAGGTCACAAGGAATGTCCAAGAACTTTCGGTTTGGAACAGTCCCGGACAAAAGACAAGGAGGCACCGCGCTAAAACGAGGCTCTCTGACAACGTCAAAGAAATGGGTGTCATCCCCATGGCCCAACTTAACTCAATGGCACCGGACCGTCATTGGAAGAGATTCGTGGGCGATGTCACGGCTGGTCAGCAACGACCAGTCAGTCTGAGAGAAAGATGTAAATGGGTGTGGTCCTGATTTTGAGTCCTTCTCAACACCACGGCCCTTCTCACAAGCAACGGTCATATTTTGTGCTGGATCCGCCCTTGTAGAGCTACCAAGGTCAACGGACTAGATAAATAATGTTAAGAGGTTGGGATTTGAAATATGCTGTAATTGGATGAATTTACCGTATCTGTACTTTAAGATAACAGACACACTAACATTACAGGTGCATTATGAAACACAGGATGTGTTGCTGCCAACCATGCCTGATGATGAACGCAACCGATTAAAATTCATCGTTTGCTGTATATAAGCGCTTTTGTGCATCGCAGTAAATCTATGTGTATGCAGATGTCTCTTTCTAGTGCAGCAGGTCCTTTATGGCATCCATTTCCTCCATGTCACTCTATTTTATTTTCTTTCTTTTATGTCAGCATACTCATCTTACTTTAGATCAGTCAACGTTCACTCTTTCCTCCCCCTAGGTGATTTGTCATCTATCCTTCCTTCAATCACCTCCTTCAACAACCCATGTCCACGTTATACATGCCAAATCCACCTTAATAATTCTTCACATCAGTTGTTCTTTCTCTCGCGATCGTTACCACGTCTTTACTCACCGTCCCCTCAGTTCAGTGTTTTCTTTCCATCTTTCTCCACACCAGCACTTTAAAAAGCCTTAATTATGTGTATCACATATTCTTTATTTGACTGTGGCTTTAATCCATACAAAAGTACACTCCAGACCAATGCCCTCACAATCTTTTTCTTTACACTCTTATTCATATTCCTCGTTAGCATTCTTTACTTCACAAAGGTTCCAATAAAAGGTCATACCCACCTAAACATGTTATGCATGACATATTTGAACATTTTTCATGGCTATTGCTAAATGCAAACCACTGGAAGCCATTAGCTTCTATATACAACCACATATCCTCAAAATGGCTGACAGGAAAATAGTTCTTTATATCTAATTTAACATGTTACAATTTCACTGTAAAAATCACGAAAGGAATATAAAATAGAAAGCATTAACAATCGTGAAAATGGAGAGGCATCTTTTACTCTTGATCCTCGGACTATGGTCTACTGTCTACTTTGCATGTGCAAGTACAAAGCATTTCAACCGTATGCGTAGACGAAAGTACCCAGAATATCATTTCCTTAACTTCTATACTGGTTTTTGAATCACCAAGCACCTTAAAAACGTGATATAAAACAACGGAGTGATTAATGAGTGTCGTATCAACGAGGAAATTTTGATCATTACTTTCGAAAAGGACGATCCGTGAAATTATGCAATAAATTTCGTAAAATTGATATAATAGTTGAACAGGATAGGCCACAAATAAATGTCCTCGAATATAAACCCCCTGATTCCCGACTTTTCCCTTCCTGCATATACTACTGAATTTAAGTTTTGTAAGATCAATTTATATAAATTTCTTCGTGTTGACTTAATTGTTTGGGTTCCGATTGAGCTGTCTAAGGTAAGTGCAGATATGTGAGTTTGAATGATAGAATCTGAATTATTTAGTTTGATTGCAAAACCTTGATTTCGAACTCTTGATAAGCCCTGACTCTGATTAAGACTTGTGATATCATTAAGATTTTCTTTCTGAAGGAAGGGTTTTTAATACCAGTTACAGCTGCGCTGCTGTGAAAAAGGAGTGGAAGCCAATGTGGTACAAACATAACAACACAGTCTTATTCACCGTGGAGTAAGAATTACTTCGTTTATCTCTTAGGGTTTAACTACGAGGGTGTTGTTTCTGATTAAGACTTGCGACATTATCAAGACATTTTTATATGAATCAATGGATTTTGACACTAGTCACAACAGTGCTGTCGACTGCTGTGAAAAAGGAACCGACAAGTGTTACAATTG
>JANTCA010003863.1:0-10527 GCA_024741275.1 Chironex yamaguchii | reverse complement strand
GTATGAGCATGCCCCTGAAGGGGTTGTGGAGAATGATGATGTAAAGTTGTTGTGGGATGTAAATATTCAGTGTGATAGAGGCAAGAAGGCCAGATTTAGTCTTGGTAGAAAAGAAGGAACACACGGTAGCAATCATTGACATAACAGTACCGGCAGATGCGAATGTGGCAGAGAAGGACAAGAATAAAGTGGAAAAGCATCAAGATCTGAAAAGAGAGATAAAAAGACTGCGGCGATTAAAGAGAGTAAAAGTTGTGCCTGTGGCTATTGGAGCTCTGGGGTCTGTGACCAAAGGAATTGAGAAGCGGGTTGAAAAGCTTGGGATTCACTGCAATTTAGGAGTACTGCAAAAGACTGCGTTGTTGGGAACTGGAAGAATTTTGCGAAAAGTACTGGAGTGTTGAAAAAAGAAAATGCTGGTTGCCAATGGTCACTTGTTGTGACCCGCCTACCAGTACAGAAAACGGCAATAAGAACAGCCACAAAGTGTTGAAAAGAAAATAATAATAATAAAATTAATAATAATAATAATAATAATAATAATGATAATTTAACTCGATTTATTTCTTTATTTCTTTATCTCTATCATATCATATCATACCAAATCATGCCATATACCATACCATATATATCATGTCATGTCATGTCATGTCACGTCATCTCATCTCATCTCATCTCATCTCATCTCACATCACATCACATCACATCGCATCGCATCAGATCATATCATATATCATATATCATATACCATATATCATATATCGTATATCTTATACCGTATACCATATACCGTATATCATATATCATATATCATATATCATATATATTTCATTTGATATACAACGTATCGAAAAGCTACAACAGACATTGCAATAAAAACAATGGACCAAACAAATCAGGACACTGAGAAGTACATGCAATAGGGATAACCCTTCCACTTACCTTACATAGCCTAAAATCGATTAGGGACAATCTCTGTGCTGTTTCAATAAGATACGCACGAAAGATTAATTGATTTTTCCTTTTATCCAAAGCCAATATAGAAATCTGCAAGGAAAATACCGAATCATTTTAAACTAACGACAGAAATTCCGAGTTGCCTTAATATGTCAAAGCAGTTCTAAGGGTACTTGGACTGAATCTTAGTCGATGGATGCAAAGTAAGTGGTCAAAATAAGAACACTCTTTAACCCCTCTCCCCCTTAAACAGGAACCCTTTTTGGTGATGACGGACGCCGAGTTTTAACTGACCCTCCAGTAAAACAAAGAATTCTTAAGGCAATGACCACTTTTTATACTTCAGTTTCACCAACTTCATCAAAAGCACTTTGATGGAGGATTTTTAAAATGTTCGTAATCAACTCTTTTTCCTCCACGACAATATTTGTAACATAATGTTTATTGTCTGTTGAGTTATGTCAGTACTCTCCAGATCTGTTTTATAGCAAAAATGTTGAAGTCCTTCCTTTGTTGTGAGTCTACGTGATTAAAGGGCTAAGTTGGAGAAGGCGCGAGAAAACCATGTCAAAGCGTCTACAATACTGTCCTCTCGAAGCAAGTCGCGAAACAGTACCTATCCATTGTACTAATCTCCTGCCTACCGGACGTCCAATATGTATGGCCCCTAGCAAACTACCAGCTCAACAAGGACTTAAATCTCATCCCATTCCTGTGCAGTTTTCAACTGTAATTTCGTCATCATAAAACCTTATCGTGAGTGAGATTCAATACGTGGTTTAGCTCTGAAAAAGAATGACCAATTTCATTAATCATGGAACACTTACAAGTTTATATCATATACATTTTTAATAAAAGTATCATGTGTTACCATTCATGGGGTCTTAAATCAATCACATTGGGTTTCCCTCAAACCCAACATCAAGTCAACCAAAACAGAAGGATAAAGTACTAAGTCCATTTATTAAAAATCAATCGACTAGTACTTCACCACCTCACCCCCATTAAGATTGCCTTCATTCCATTTTGAGGCCAACAAGTTAGCCCATGTTTCCAAACTGCACGTCGCAATTGCAATGAAAATCTCTACTCCCATGGCAAAGTAAACTTCCTAGTTATATAATCTTGGTACTGCTATCCTTACACAAGGAACAGACCTCAACAAAGTCGCACTCTTGTTCTCATCTACAGTGATACTATAAGATCTAGACGTGACACAGCGAACATAAAATGACACATGCCATTAATGATGATTCAACCAACGTCATAAAGTCACAAATGTTCTTTTTAATTCACTTTCTACTTGTCATGTAACCCTCCATAAATCCCTAAACGGCAAGGAATTTCGCACCGCCAATCTTACCATACAAACGCAACAGGCCTGTATGTGATTTTCTTGTTCACAAATTAATGAGACACTGTCCTGGCGATCACACATACTACACAACCCAGTACATTTTGTAGGACTAACTATATACCGAAAGCTACAGTCTAAGTAAAAACATGGAAATTGTATTTATATGATCGGTTATAAGGCTGTCTCATTGGCAAAGCGTCCGGGAGAAAAGGGGAGTAGCTGAAACATCACCCAAAAAAAACTCCAGCTCAAAAGATCCAAAAACAAATAGAGAAAATGGCCATTACCGTTTCTCTTGCCCTCTAATTCTCTGAGCAACATTAACCTAAAATAGCCCTCTTCTTACTGCTGATTGTCTTTAACATTGTGTTTACCATCTGTGTTGACTTATTCCATAAATTCCCTCAGAAGTCTCTTAATTCTGTTGATTGGCTCAGGAATTTGCACAGGAATCGTTTTTGTCACCAAAGGGTAGGAGATTTGAGGCTTCCTTTTTATCTACAAATGGGCAGGCCTCTTTTAAAGGAATCAATATGTCAAAAATATATGGATAGCACTTCATAACTAATCAATGTAACGGTAATAAAAAGTACCGTAATACATTCTTTGCTTTAAGTTTAATCGGGAAGGCAATGCGCGCCATGGAGTGGAATTTTGTTACTGTACTTGCATTGCTTTCTCCTTCATGAAGACTCCTATAAGTCGCATCGATGAATACGTCAAGGCACTACCATCAACTATGATGACAAAATACCAAAAACGCGTTACTGAAGTCGTTATTTTGTCTACAGGGCATCCACCACAGTAGGAAAGCATATCAGTTGGAATCCCAGCTGACTGGTGTTTCATAATTGAGTTTATCTTACAGCTGTCCGCTATTCCTAAACAGTGTTTCCTATGCAAAACTAGAAAACTATCTACCTGTTTTTGTGTGTGAAATTTGTGTGTGTATCCAAGATCATCAAGACAATTGCATAACTTTTCAACAAAATTGTCCACATTGTGTTTTGGCTGGAATCTGGTCATCCTTCTCGCCAACATGTGAACTGGGTTCTGAAAATAATGTAATAAAGTCTGAATAACAACAATAGTGCGTAATAATTATGCAATAATAAGTGCCACAACAATAGCATTAACAGCAGCGACAATGAAACTAAGGCACCTTACTCAGTTTCTAACTTATAGAATAAAAAACCACGGTGGGAAAGAGTTGTAAGGACAAAAAAGTGAACGAGCACAATCTTACTGGATACAAAAGGTTTGATAAAACTCGCATCAATTCATGGCTTTTTGTGCTAGTACGTGATAATACCTTAAGTTCTATTGTGTTCAATTGTTAATGGAGAAAGCACAGCAACAACTTGCAAAAACCGTAAGCAAAAACGAGGAAGCATTTTATACCATACCAACCCTTATATGCAGGGGCCTACCTTATTTATATTTCCATAGTAACTGAAATGTACAACTCTGCGGACTTTATATTGTTTGCAAAGTTAGCTGTAAGATATAATGTATTGTGATGCAAAATATTCAGGATGTATTCATGTTCATGATCCAGCACGAGATTTTGAGGAATTTTATTTCAAAACGGATAAACATTTTAAGTGCTGCTCCAAGACGATATAAATGTTCTTCTCAGGCAACATTCGCTATAGTTTAAACTGAAACGACTTGGTCAATTTACAATTGCAATACCTGAGAAGAAGAAGGTGTTGACGGACATTGACTTAGTATCATATTGTCAGTGTGGACGGGTTGAGAAAACCACATACTGTCCTTCTCCTCGACCGAATCCAAACTATTGTAACCAGTATCATTTCGACGCGGCTCCGGTTGCGAGCATGAAATCCTTGACCTATAGAAATAAACAAAATTTAAGTCAACGATTGGAGAGCATTATAACGTGTGCGGGTTGCAGCAAGTCTTCACATTTCTACTTCGACCGACGAGTAATACAAGTAAAATTCGCTGACTGCGTTCCGACTATCAATATTAAGTAGGAATTGCACCATAGAACAATCGTACTTGACTTACGTCACAGACAATTTAAACTCTTAAATGAAATTTTCAACAATAAATCATGCAAGGGAGAGTATCAGTGTCTATTTAAATGACAATACTCCGCCATCAACTGCTTACCTCGTCCTAATTGAATTTGGTGTGGTGTCATTATTTGAACGGTGCCGCTTCAGTGACTGCGAATCAGCCGGGGATGAGGTTGGTGACGGTAGACCTTTTCGTACTGCTACAAAAACATCACAAACATGCAATCAATCCAGGTACAAAATATTTCATTTTTAAATTCTTTTATATTTTCCTTTTCTTATAGAACATCGTTTTCCTCATAATGATTTAAAGACTGATTTTTCAAGTTGTCAAAGAAAAAACCACCATATTTAGTTGTCTCAAGAGAAAGTTACTTTTTCTTCCGTGTTATCTAACTACGTGCTAGCCTGCTTCCCTCTCTTCTGGAATATACAACTTTACGGCCCTTTTTTAGCAGGTAATAATTAACCCTTCCGCTAATTTTCAATCTAAACAGCCTTAATCATGTTGCAAACTATGACAATGCATCTTTTCTTTCTCCAAAATATTAACAAAGTTAAAACAGTATTGTTCATTACTATTGCCACGATAACGCATTATTGTAAACAATTCTGTCTCTTTTACGCAATCCTCACTTTCCACGGTTAATCTTTCCTTATTCATTTCTCTCCTTATTTTCCCTCAAGTTTTCTTTCACTTGTTGACTCGTTCCTTCTCTTCTTTCATTCTTCGTGCATTCCCTTATTACTTCCTTCTTGACTCATTTCTTTCTTCGTTCCAGTATTGCCAGAAAAGGAATTGCCATTTACAAGAACGTGCAATCGTAGTTTTGAATATGAAAAAAGTTTCAGAAATGCAATAACCCTGATCGATCTTTAAAGCATTTATCGAAAATATTTGAGGTAAGAACTTACTGTCTCTGGGGCTTTTCGCTTTCATATCACTGTAAGACCTTATGAAGAAAGTACAATCAAAGACAAAATAAAAGACCTGGACATGAAACGAGGCATATGTAATTTAGGGCATGGTATCACAAAAAGATTTTTGATCAACAATCAAAAATTATCAGATGATAAAACAATTTGAAACACTTCTATAAAAACAAGTTTGTTAAGTAAGTGGAACAGAATAAGGCCTTGATGTTTCTAGCTAACAACTACTAAGGCAATGAAAAAAGGCACAAAAATGGTATTTGAATGTGCAAGCCCTGTAACTGTGAAAAGAAACTCACCTAGTAAACCATTTGTCGTTTGTTATTTCCGGTATCGTCAATCTGCGTTTAGGGTTGGGTTGAAGTATCTTTTTGAGAAAAGCTAAAAAGAATGGCAACTGTGAAAGGGGTATGCAATCAAATTAAAACAATGCATAACTCAACATTAAAATTTTTCCTACAATAAATTTGCTCCTAAACCAACAATTTACGATAGTTTTTGGTAAAATGATGTTTCGAAGACATTTCATAGAAAGTAAAAGTTTACAAAGTTTTTGAATGTCTTTTTACTCCTTATCTGTAGCAACATGAGAATACGAACAGCGGTGTAAATAGAATACATTTATGCACGCTATAAAGGACAACAGAAAAGAGTGTCCCACAGTACTCAAACATATATATGTCGTTTGACAGTGAGATGGCCACAAGACCCGCTTATATCAATATATCCAATTTCTCGTGATTGGTTTTTTGTATTGCCTCTTTAGTTCTATCAGGGTACCATGTATAATCATAACCCACGGGTTAAAACTGAATCAGTCTTCCATGCTACATCTTTAATAGATATTGCAATTATTACTTTTAATGCAAGGTTAACATTGATAAAAGATTGAATTGATTCAAGTTATTACCAAGAGATTTTGTTTCAATTTTTGTCCATGGTGTATTGTGACATCTGTTATTGGCCCAATAGGTATATTCTTTGCACTTGCTGGATGGCTCATCCCAAGGTAACTCTGAAAAGAGAATGGATGTACTACTACGTAAATAGAAGGAAATCTGTACACAACTAAACTGTCAAAAACAATCAAAGCAAACCAACCCATCATCTCCTTATTGAACCAATATATTTGAGAAGAGGTGTAACATATTTTCCAATGCATTACTTACAGGAACGTTTACTTCAAATTGAAAGTCCACAGTTGTACTTTCTACTTACTTAATTCTAATGACACACATTTTAGCGCTTGGGGAAGTTAAAGATAGAATCACAAAGCTTTTTCTATACACTGACTGTTTTCTGTGATTACAAAGTTAACAGTATGATAGATAACGTTGGTGGTAACAAGCACACTATCTATCATCTTTGAACAAGACACTGGAGATAAACTACTACATAATGCAACCACTATTTCATAACCTGTTAAGTATCACCAACGAGAGGTTTTATTTTCTTTGAAGTCAATCACCTCCATGGATAATGAATTCATCTAAAGGAGTTTAAAGCAATTTAGAATTTTACCTCCTGCCAACATAGCTGTTAATACAATTCCACAAGACCAAATGTCTGCAGGCTCTGCAGAATGTATTTCTTTTGATAAAACCTACCATGCATAGAAGATAAGAAGTGTCATTATCTGGCAAGATCACTCTAGTTAGTACAAAGGTTTCAATGGAAGATGCATAAGATAACTAATAGAGAAATGCTTTTCATATTTTCATAAATATTATCATTGTTGGTATTGGAAAGAAATCAAATAGAATAAATGTCATAACGTCATTTGAAAGTTATTTACTGCTGGTGGCAAGCCTGGTATTGGGAAATGCATTTTGAGCCAAAGTACAGAGCATAGTCTTCAAAACTTTCATGTGGCAGAGCCCCCAAACCCCTTTAATTCTATGACTCCCGCTTCATTTACCTTGGTCACACTATCGACCGTAACAAAGTGAAAAAATTCATTTCAAATTTTGATTATTATCTTAAATCTTGCTTTTATGTAATCTAAAATACCCTTGCAATACAAGTTCCAATTGACATTGTCATGTCATTCAAGACAAACATGTCCTTTAAGCCTACCGTTACCAAGGCAATGTTATTGCATTGTGCTTCTAAGGTCAAGGGCTTTTACTTGATATGTAATATTACCCCTTTTGGTCAAAACTGGGAGGCCACCTTAAGTACATGTATACCACCTTTGTTCTATAAATGTCAATTTCAAATTGGCCATTATAATTTCACCATTTCAGGGATCGACATTCCAAATTTTGTTTTCTAAATGTCATTAGCTAAATAAACAAATACATTCTACTGTCTGTTTTTAACTGCAAATCTCTGTTTTTACTACCTTTGTTAAAAGCACTTTGAAAGGCAATTCAAAGTTTGCCACAAACTCTTGAGAGAACAAAGTAATTCAATAATAATACAGTAGCATAGAATAGCATCATAGTCTCGAGAATGGCCAAGCATGGTGTATTATTAATACAAAATTAAATTTGAAATTTAACACAAGAGAGCAACTGTTGGCGGGAATGGTATCAGAATTGAAACTGAAGGGTGCAGACCAATCGAATCATGGGTGCCATGTTGATGGTGAGGGGTGCAAGCCAATAGCAAAGCAGTTTGACAAGTGCAATTGTGTTTGATCCAATGATGAAAACAACAAGGTCATTTTTATGTCAAAAGATATCTTTGTTTGTCAGGGGTTATTAATCATAAAAATCAATCACTTGAGCACATCTGAAAGTCTAACAAAAAAACCCCGACCATCGTTTTATTGTTGCAGGCAGGAGACAAGAGGACAGTTTTGTAATAACATGCAATTATAGAAAATAAGATGGTTCATGACGGTTCAAAGTTAGATGATGTATCCTTCAAATTTTAATGAGTGCTTGAGCTTCTTTTGAACCTGCCAGGATCAGTTCCTAAATGCAATGCAACAAATTTTAGAAACAGAAATGAAACTTACTTCTGGTGCTACATATGGTGGTGTACCACAACATCTTTCCAACAAACGTTCTTTACTTTTATATCTGAAGACAGTTGATAGACCGAAGTCTGTTATCTTCAAATTTCCTATTGAATATAGGTTGAATGTTAGATTAAAAGAAATACATCAAAGAGTATAACATTACGGGAGAAATTAACAGAATGCAATTGATAAGAGTCAACATGACTTAGCTACTAACATATTTACAGCAAAAGTAGATTCAAATCCAATCCTTTTGTCAAACTTTAGCCCATTCTCCAGAAGTGCCAGTTAAATTTTTTTTTTTAATTGTAAAGTTGTTAGGTAAAGTGACATATGGCACTCAACATACAATTGAATACTGGTTTGTCATTTTAAGAGCAAAACCAGTACCTCTAACCCATTGTGCTATTTAAGAAATATACAAATTTTATAACACGTCAAGCCAGTTGACAGTGATATCAATTCAATGGTGGACTTTGGAAGGCAAATGTCACATTAACAGTGGAAGAACTGGTTACATTGATAAATGATAACACAGTGCTTCAGTCTGGATAACAGATTTTTCTGTCTTTTTTTCATTTAATTCAATCATCTCCTTCCTAACTTTTATAAATAATATACAGATCATCCTCATAACCTACAATAAACAAAGGGTGGCAATTTTTTTATTGGTCAAACTTTGATGTCTCCGTATGAAAATATGCTTTAGAATAAGGTAGTGTGCCAATTGCCTTCACCTGATGTGTATCCATCCTTCATCCTACATCAGTTCTATCTTCAGTTAATACCAGATTTGTCTGCTTGTCTGTGGTAGTAGTGTTAACGTGAGATTATTGTAATGGAAGACTTTATCATTCACAAAACCATGGTGTTTGTTAACTTACCATCAACATCTAAAAGGAGATTCTCAGGTTTAATATCCCTGTGAGTTACCCCTTTGGAATGCAAAAATTCCTGCATTATGAAATCAAGAAAATTATATTATCAAAGATGTTGATGTACAAAAATGCTTAACTAGCATTTAGTCAAGGAGGCAATTTTTCAAGGTTGGAGTTGTTAAAATATGAGCCAATGATGAAGAGAAGTAGACTACAAACCTCTCAAACACTTTGTACTTAGTTCATTTGTAATAACAAGAAGATTCAACTAGATGAATAATAGTATAACAAAGGCATGCAGCTTAGACAGCCATCATAAAGGGAGAGAGAGTAGTTTACAACAACAACAACATAATTACAATAACACAGGGAGCTGATACTTATCAATCTCAGATTAAGTAATGTTATAGCTAAATACAAAAACTCCAGACATGAGCCACACTGGAAACTGTCTAATTCTTAACACTCCCACTTGGTGAATGTGTGGACTCAGTCTTAAAAACAGATGAATAAGGCCAAATGTCTTTAATGTCTAAAGCATTGTCGAACACTTAACATGTCTCTCAAGACTTCAAACTTCTGCTTTGACAATCCTTTTGTTAGAATGTCAGCAATCATATCATTTGTACTACAATAGACAACTTGAATGTTTTCAGCATTGATCTCCTGTCTAATATAATGATGACGTATATCAATGTGCTTAGAACGTGAGTGACTTGTAGGATATTTTGTCAGTGCAATTGTTGCTTGGTTGTCTTCGTTGATAACAGTAGGTTCCTTTTGTTCAAAACCTAAATCCTTAAGCAATTGATGTAGCCATGCTGCTTCTTGAGCTGCTGAACTTAAAGCCAAATACTCAGCTTTTGTGGACAATAATGCAACAGTCCCTTGGCATTTACTCTGCCAACTAACAGCTCCCCCAGACAATTTGAAGACATAACCGGATGTTGATTTGCAAGTTACAACATCTCCAGCCCAATCAGCATCTGAATATCCAATGAGCTCGATCTTGCAATTCTCCTCATTGCATTAAACTCAATACCATAATCAACTGTGCCTTTTATATATCGTAGCACCCTCTTTACACCTATCCAGTGGTCATGACTTGGATCAGTCATAAATTAATACAAAACTCCCACTGCGGCTGACAAGTCTGGTCTAGTTGCTGTTGCAGCATAAATGAGACATCCTATTGCAGACTGAAACTTGGCTTTGTCTGCTGCTACATCATTTTCACCTCTTATGGCGAAATGCTGTCCATTTTCTAATGGAGTTGAAACTGGTTTGCAGTTTTCCATCCCGAATCGCTTCATTTTAGAGATCATAAACACAGTGGATAACACTGAGATTCAGAAGGCACAAAACCATTCTTATCTACATGAACAACAG
>JANTCA010003862.1:0-10527 GCA_024741275.1 Chironex yamaguchii | reverse complement strand
ATAAATAAATAAATAAATAAATAAAAAAAAACAACAACAGAAACTAAAAACAGCAATAGTCCACTTGGAAACTGCTCTGTTGTTCTGTCATTGAACTTTTGGCCTGGTCGGTTTACAAGCTTATAAATAATGTAAGTTTGTCGGCTTCTTTCGAGTATTACCAGAAAATAAGAAGTGGTACCGATGTTGAGACTTGGTGATACAATGCTTTTCTTCACTAGCTATTAAACATTGTTAAGCTAACGATAGACTAAAGTCATGGAAGTCTCTGGATTCACAATAATTTAATTCCGTGACAGTAGCGTTAAAAATGTATGTAAATTCTAAACTTTATTATCTTTTTGGAAAAAATTGATTGATGAGTTTTATAGATTTGGTAGCAATTCACGTACGATCTCACTGAAAAGGATAAAGTAAAGACAGAAGACATTCTCGTGTGTCCAAAATTAGACAAAGGATGCAAGGAATGTGACATGACCATGCTATCGGTCTCATTGTGAATAGAAAGGAGGGTGGAAACGATTTCCGAGGCAAATTTCTGTGTAAAGAAAACTTATTTCAGGATTATATGTGCCATTTATTATTGACATGTTATGAAATCACCGTACACCTAATTGCACTCTACAAAACAACACAAGGTTTGGATAGATTTGGAGGGCATCAGCAGAACGTAGATTATCTGCTACAAAGAAAGAGCTTATCACTATCCGTTTGAAGAATTGGCTCAAAACTGGACAGGATAAGGAAGAGATTTATTTTAGACTTCTCGACTTAATGGAGCAGAGTGTCTTGTGCTGTTGGATCAGGAAGTATAAAAGATTCCAGTTGTCCAGGATTATGTTTGGACTGTACTTGTACAATAAAGGATATAACCTCTATCAGTTAATATTCTGTCATTTTATCAAGACAAAAATTCTGCTTATTTTACCAGTATGTCAACTTTTATCTGAGCACAAGAAATCAGAAAGGGAGAATAAAAACATCTGACAGACCAACACTTTTATCACATAGTTACAGGCAAATATCTCACCACGATAGACGAGCGACATACAGAAACATAGAACTAGCTGAAATACCACCACAACAATGAAAATATTTAAATTCACTTGCTACCACTCGTCATGACAGCCGAGCAGAAGTGATGGTTTCCATGGTAGGCATTTTAATCCTCTTGCTTAGCTAGAAAGGATTACGTCATTGTGAAAGTGTGTAGTTATTTTAGTTTCTGGTTGTCATAGGAAAAGTGATCACATGGGACACGGGATCAATACAAAACAAGCTGACCACGCATTCACCAACAGACCTCTGCTTAAACTAGACAGGATAGTCCTTTTGAGCTTCGTTTCGTCACGTCCAAAATAGCTAGATTCTGTGAGCAAGAGCCCTGGTAACAACGACCACATTCTTTTCATCGCATCACCATAGACGTTCAAAATTCCACCAAGTCATTGGATGGATCCATGCTGATCCCCTCCTGCATAGTTTACCTTGTGGTTCGGTCTCTCCCATAATGATTGTAAACACCAAGCTGTCTCTTTTTCTGTCTGGATGTCCATACTTTAAGGTCTCTCGCTTCTGTATCTCTACCAACATAGCTTCTTCTTCTTAGATTCCGACCATGTCGTGCGTCCAAATATTGGTACGGGATCAAGTCTAATATTAAATGCCACATTCCACTGTAATTTCAATTTTTCATTACCAACATGGAAGGCAAGATTTCATTTAATAATTAAACAATTGCAGCAAATACTACTTCGGTTGTGACTTCACCGAAAAGCATTACAAAAGGTCGCCATACCATTTTGATCTTCGAAGACTACAGAACGTTTGTTCTTTGACTTTACGCACCATCATAAATTATCATTTTCAAAGTGAGATTCCAGACATAACAAACATTATCATTACCCCACTCGAAAATTTTACTAGGCTTAACATCATGTTTAGAGTAGAATGCATTGCTTAATTTTTTCATTTTAAAGTGCCAAGTATCAGACAAATCTGCCGTGATGTACAGTTCTCCTATCCACAAGTCACTTTTTAACTCACGGTTAATTCCTTTGTAAAAGGAATAAACGGAGTTATCCAAATCGGTTGAGTGTGAACTTGTTAGCGACCCTACAATTTTACCACAATACTTTTGGTTGAGTGAATATTTGATTGTTTTGCGAGTGCAGCCCATCATCCCATCCTAAGGAGAACCAATTGGCATTAATGGAGTGGAGAATGCCATGTCATCATTGGAAAACTCATCAGGATCAATGGTAGTGGCGGCTGATGGGGTTTTTCATTGGTGGGGATTAAGATTAGGTGTGCCCAATATAGTTACAGGGGCCAGGCCCCTATTTCGTATTAGAGATGTTACATGAGGGCAAAAGTGTAACTTTCAGGTCTGTGTTGCTCAGGAACCTAGACATTTAGTAAATCTTCGATAAGAATGTTTAATTTATAAAAACAGAAGTTACGAAAGTGAGGTTAAAGCAAATGTCGTATCACAAGAGCAATACTTGACCGTGAGTTCGCCACAGGTGCGCTGTGATTCGTTAAGAAATCAAGTAAGCTTTCTTTCTAGTAAAGCTAAGAATGAACATATGAAATCTGGAGCCTGTGTAGCCACTTGTCTGTCGTGTAATGACATCTGCCGTTAAGATCAATCTTTAATTCTGCTGAATGGCTAACCACTTGCCGGTAAATACCAGACAAGAATGAAACAAAAGGCAACCAAATGTATACTACAAAGACTCTTAAATTTCTCTGCAGAACTGATTTTTCAGCGCAAAACTCTGACTAGAATTTCCTAACCAAAATTTTGGTACCAAGATATTGCTCTTACTAATAGAAACGATCTGGTTATTCTTTTATCTTGCTAGTTTCTTTTCGGTTATTATACTCGATCTCATATTAATATTTAGTGGTCTTGCAACGGGGGCGGCGAGGTCATAGCCTCCACTTCTTAAACTGAGAATGACTTTACAAAAACGTTGATTATAGTTTATATTGACTAGCAGTGGCACATTCTTTGTGATATGTAGTAAGGTAATTAGGCCCCCGCCCAACCAAATTCTTCTCCCTGGAGATCTTGTGGACAACATGTTGTTGGTTAAAGTTACCAATAAGCTTGTTGAGAAGCGCCCAAAGTGTAAACATGAATTCGGCATATATTCCGAAGATGATCTATAAATGAAGTTATTAAGAACTCTCTTCAGTCGTATTTGCTCGAGGAGATAATCAACAATTTACACATCTTGATAGGCAATACACGATTTGAAAGAGGAACGTATTTTCTCTACTGTGCTTTTCTTCATTTTTACCTGTGAATGTGATACAGAGCGTTTTTGCTTCTAAGCTAGTTTAGGCCTCCTAGTTGACAGTTTGCAATGCTTTCTAAAAAATATTCGGGCTCAAAATCGCTTCAGAAGTAACGATTTTCTTCATTGTGGAGCTCTGAAATACCGATGTGTGTGCCAACTCGCGCGGATACCCACAACTTACTTTGCCCCCACCCTTTAAATACCGTCCCTTGGCCCCTGATTTTCCATGAAGCTTAACAACTAGCACTTTTACAATGCAACCGTTGCATAGGAGTCTCTTGAGAAGTGGCGATGATTCTAGCTAAGGCTAGGTTTGAGCGAGGGACATCTGGGTTTCCCTGGTTTACAAGACAGTTGTTCTAGCAAGTGTATCGCTACTCTTTGGGACGTTTTTCTTATATCTTTGTACCTTAACAGAAGAAACATGTCACTTTTAAAATACATAATTCTGAGGCTCGATTTCATCTCTTCACATCTGACTGATTCGATATCAAGTACCTCAAAACTGACAATTGTCTTTACTTTTATTTTAATCATATAGTTGGCTCTGTCTTTAAAGTTGCAAGGCAAGTTGGAAGTCGTAGGTTCTGACTTGATTTCTCGTGGTTTGTTTCATAGTTTAAGATGAGATGTCATAGAGCTGATTAAGCCAGACGAAATTCCTTTTTTGTCTTCTTTTGTGGTGTTGTTGCCTGTATGCTTGTCTAAAATGTAGGTTTGTACAGTAGCGTGACCATGGGGAGGTATAAGGGAGCAATTTCTCCCCAATATTTGACGAAAGATGGTCCTCGTGATTTCTTCAGCACTGTTTCATAGAGTAATTTTCATAAAATAAACAATTTTCTTTATCACCAGTGGCAAGCATGGTATCAGCAGATGCATGTTAAGCTGAAGCAAAGGGATGGGTCTCGAAAACTTTAATGGGAGAGAGGCCTACACATTTATCCCCTCATATTCCTGTTTCGTCTAACCTGAGGTGAGAGATAAGTGTTTATTACAGGTCGGAACAAATTTAAAAGTAGTTTGATAAGACAATTACTAGTCTGATTCATCGTTGCGTTGTTATAATAAGGGTATAATCTCTCAATTCTGAGGTTCAAAGTGACATTTAACAAGTTGATAGTGTGTGTGTTTGTTTCAGCTGTTATTTTAAATACGATGTTTCTGAAAATTCATTTTAAAGATACTCATATAAGATGTTAAAAAGTTCACATCACTTACTTTAGAATTTTGAGTGATGTTCAGTGAAATGCTGAGAGCGTTTTAAGAATTTGCATACAAACTTCAGACGCTATTCCTGAGAAAAAGCACAATCTAATCAATTGGTCTTCGGGCTACTTATCAACATGCGCTGAACATGCAATAAAAATTAATCCATGAACATAAACGAAACAGTTGTACCTTCATTTTTTAAACTCTTTCAGTCCCTTATTCATAAGGAACAAAAAATAGCAGCAGGTCATATTGCTCGTTTTTTCTTCTACAAATATTTAACAGTTTTTATTACTTATATTCCTTGACTTTAACAGGATTCATTTAAAATCACTTCCCTTGATAACTGTGAATTGCTACAAGCTATTTATCCTAATCATTCTAAGTTGTTGCATATTAGCTATGCGATCAATTGACATATGTATTGAAGCAAACAAACGCAGCTGTTACTTGTACTAATTATAAGGACTATGGGTCTTCTCAATTCAAGGTGGATTAGATATAAACCAGATTTACTCTGATTCGTCGGATATATAAGACAAATGTCTGCAAGCCAACTGACATACACTGTGGATACTACTATATTTAGTTAATATGTGACGAGGGAGGGTTGTAGCCCACTCCTGAGAGTTGGAAATGTGGTAGAAATCGGAGCTTTTCCAGGCAAAAAGTTGCCTAAGTCTGGCAGAGAAGTTGTGTTAGTCGATCAAAGACACTGACCAAGTCGGGCAAAGAAGGTGCCTAAGTTAGGCAAAGAAGTTGACGACGTCGGGCAAAGAAGGTGCCTAAAACAGGTTTAGAAGCTGCCTAAACCAGGTAAAGAAAGTGCCTAAGACAGGCAAAGAAGGTTCATAAGACTGGCAAAAATGTTGCCTAAGCTGGGCAAAGAAGTTGACCAAGTCGGGCAAAGAGGTTGTTTAAGGCAGGAAAAGATGTTGCCTACGCCTGAAAGACGTTGCCTTATTTGGACAAGATTAGTGCCATTGAGCTAGTCAACCCCTCCTTAATCTCCTGTACGCCGACGCATGAAAACCAATGTTCAGTGTTAAACATATGTACTTGGACCAAGGACATGTTATCTATAGATAAAAACGTTTATCATGTCTTGAGTCGTGAGGTTTTACATGAGCTTTGTATTCAAACTAATTCTCTTCTATGTGTGGCCTGGAATTTACTAACATGTGTTCATTCGTTTTATTTTGGTATCAATAGTTTGCGATTTGCTATCATAATCTTGCATATGATGATGATCTAGCAACTCCCTAACCCTGACACGCAAATTGCCTAGAAGAGATACCGAGAATGCTACTAAAGGGCTGATTATATGGAGCGGGCTAGCCCGGTTAGTCGAGATGAACATTTTTATTCAAGATGCCATTATTAATAGTCCTTTCTCTTATTACCAAGCATTTGATTGCTTCAAAAACTGGCTGGCCAGGTTAGCCGGGATCTCATCTATTATCTACTGGGCTGGCCCTGCAAAACGGGCTGAACTCAGGAAATTGGTCTCATGTAATTGACTTGAAGCGGGCTGACCCAGTTAAACGGCTGAGAATAGCAAAGGCGTGTTCCAGGTTTTGTGGATTAGTCAGATGAACAAATCGGGCCAGCCTGGGTAATCAAATTTCCTATGTCATCACTCATTCATCTCATCCCTCAAATCTGATCCAGCTCAGTAAGTCGGGCCAGCCCACTTCATAGAGTCAGCCCTTAAAATATCTGATCAGATCATGCAGAAAAAATGGAGTACGTCATGAATTCTTTAATATGAAGCGCAAGTATGTCAAGAATAACAAAGAAGGTGGCAACCGGGGAAGTAGTAATCCTGCTTTCACCATGTCGTCCACTGGTCTAGCTTCCCTCTATCGATATATTAGACAGTATCTGTTTGAGAGACACTTACCCACTTTATCATTACCAACATTGAATCTAACATCAAACATTTCATATTCAGAGACCGAATTCCGAATGCCGATAATTCTTTACAAAACTGGTCCTGCATTAACAGGTGCTGTTGGACGCCACTGACAATAAAAATCTCTGATACAACATATCTACTACCTGAAACAGAGACGGCGGAACAGATTAGAAACCATCAATTCGTACTTAATCCAAAATGAGATTTTTGCCATCAAAAAGTGGCTAATGGCATTGTATGTCATAAACAATAAAGTAGCATGTAGAAATGACGACTCCCTTTTAGACGCTTTTCGCAAAGAGATGCCCCTATAAGATTGACAACATCAAAAGGCTCCCCACAACCCTAAAATAAAGACTTCCTTTGAATAGACACTCCCATAATACAGGTGCTTACGCAAAACAATCGACGTATGGTTTACATTAAATTCTCTACAACACATCATTGATAAAGTCTTTTACACACAAGTATCATTAATGCATCATTAATGAATTGCCACATATAGATTTGTCATTTCGTTAAACACGTTATCTGTTTATGAAATATATCGTTTTAAAATTTGTAGCTTTAGTAGGCAAATTTGTATTTTGGTTATTTAGTAAATACATGCTCCGCGTCAATTAGAAAAAACGTTTAGGAAAATGGCTTCTCAATATTAACTTTTCTAAACAACACCCCGTCCACCACTTTTAAACACCCCGGGATAAATCCCTAAACTGAATTGAAAAGCTCAGTCATCTGCCAAAAGTAAGGTGTAAACTGTTGATATTAAATTTCGTTGCAAATGTACTCTTATCCTGATATCGATCGTTATAGAATCTCCTTTAATGAAAAAAATAGCTACTATCGCTCAAAACCTCGTGCCCCAAAAACTTTTAAGCAAAGAATTTCTATTTCTTCAATAAACACGAAAAACATTAGTTTGTTTACAAAGAAGGTTCATCACGTACAGGAGAAAACACCTCAGTGATTCGAAGGCTGTATCTCTAGGCACGTTCATCCCGTAACAGCATATATTGCGTTTGAAGTGAGATGCTATCGCAGAATGCTGAGTATTTCTTGGAAAGACCACCAAAATAATGAACATGTGCTGAATAAAGCTGAAAGGCTAATAGGGAAGAAAGAGATATTAGAAACAGCAAGAAGAAGGAATCTACAATGGTTTGGTCAAGGATGCAGAAGGAAAGCATCTTTAGCAAACACCATAATGAATGGAGATGTCGTATAAGAAGAAAAAGGAGATACAGAGAGAACTGGGTTGGTGATTTGAAAGCTTGAGCCAAGAAAAGTCTTGAGGGTTGCATTAGAAGGGGTTCGTCGACAGCCGTGGAAGAAGAATGTGAAGAAATTCAATTGCTCAAATGATCAGACATGATTTCGGGAAAACTGAACCGATATTGCTTACGTTATGAGCAATGAATGCCTGTTTCCTGGTAAAGTCACTTGAATTCAATCAATTTCAGAGGCTCTTACAGAGTTTGTCAAGTCACAAAAACGTTGGAAGGGGATCTATATGTTTAAACTTCATAACGGCGGGTGCATACAGTTTTAATTATGCATATAATGGATTTTTTAGCCCGTGTATTCGGCTATCTTACAAATATGTACACAGTAAAATTTCTAGCCCCTTTGTATTACTTACTCGAAAGAAATTACTAATAAAATGATAACTTAAAATCAAAAAGTAGTTATTTAAGATATTTCCATTCAAATCAATCAATTTATATCGAAGTTGCGGTTTTCCTGTCTACGTAACGCTAGATTCATAGTGGTGTGCGTCATGGTTCTGTGATCTCGCTTATTCTTTTTCTGTGTTTAAGACTAGACTTGCTCATTCCTCCCTCTACCGTAGTTTAACGATCCTCAAGGCCCAGTTATCGATACACCGGTTTTCTTTTTGCTTCACAAAGCAATACTGCTAAGAATTTTTGAATTCTAGGAACAAAATCTGATTTACATATCATCGACGATATATTAGCAAGTCGGAGACAAAAAATATGAAAGACTAGTAAAGTGAGCATTGGAGTATCGAACTCGGCTCTCAGGACTGCAAATCTCATGTCATTCCCACTGTTATTTACACACGATAAGCCTATCGACTTCTTTTAAGGAACTAGTCCAAACAGGAATTAAATGAGCGCGTTGCTGGTACAAAGTATGTCGCTTGTAAGCTCAAATAATTAATGACCTCTCGAACTAGCGAACTCATAGCGAACTATTTAGCAGAAGGAATGGCGTCAGATTTGAAGTCGAGAGACCTCTAAGTTCGACGGTAAGTGGTCAGTACCATAGTTTTAAATTTGTTCTTTACATAAGACCATCCTGTTGACTTTTATACGAAAAAATGATAATCTGGTAAACGTTCAATAAAAACACAAAAAAGCCAGCCTCGGCAAGATAATTCTCAACAAAATAACTCATTTTCTCCTCTTTCATTGAAACGCGTGGATAACAGTCCAAAAGTTTCATGTTTACATATCAACCAATTCATTGTCAGACAGTCAATGCCCACATTCACGTCCAGCGTTACTTTTCATACTTGAACCTCCATTAATTGTTATTTGTAAGTAATGTTTTCATACTTCCATTTATTAAGGAAACGTTCTTTCCATTTTGACATTGAAAACCCTTTTCGAGGAATATTTACTGCTGTTTTACAGTGCTGATATTCAGTTATGTAAGTCGCTTGATTCACATTACCTATGTCACATCTAATAGACAATTGCTTTGGACAAAGAACTGCGTCTTTCAATGTGTTGTTTTTCACGTTGAAAATCACGTGAATAATGGTTCATATGTTACAATCTCGAAGCTTTGACACGTGAGATGTGTAAATAGGTCTTCGCTGCGGCATAAATGTTCATTTACAAAACGATCAAATTACATTAAGTTAAAGACAATCCCTCTTCTTGTTAATGTCTGTAATTGATCAACTGAGACGAAATGTAATCCATCTCAAAAACAAAAGAGACACAAAGCACACGGAAGTCATTTAGCAAGCAGATGAAAAACATTTACTTATAAGCTGCAACAATAGTGTCCTCCTGCAAATTCTCATCAATATCGCCAGGTGTCACTGAGACTGGAATAGGGTATTAGGAGTGGTCCAGACTGGAATCGGGTGTTGGGAGTGGTCCAGACTGGAATCCAGGCCCTTTCGTCAAAGACCTTAAGCCAGTTTTCCACTAAGCTAACTTATTCAATCGAAGCGATTAATTGCGGCGAAAAAGTTCGATTGAAAGATTTTTTGCTTTCCATAGAAGCTCGAGATATATTTCTGGTGAAGTCTGTATTGACGCAGTCATCATATCATGACCTCAAATTCACCTCTGAGAAACAACGTCCCGGTAGCTCAATTGTCAGAGCATCTGCCCGGTGAGCAGAAGGTCGCGGGTTCGGATCCCGCCCTGGACGTACGATTTGTTTCTCACAAAAACAACAATCTAACTCTAATTTCAATTCAACTCATACGGTCATAACTGTATGGGTCACAAATTAGTCAAAAGTCCTTTGGCGCGTAAAGTTGTTCATAAAACATTTTTGAGACATTTACATTTGCTGCTGTAAATGTCAGGTAATACTGTTGCTGAAATCTCACTATTGTCTTTGATGTTGCAGCCGGGAAGACGAGAAAGACGTTTGCAAAAGAATAAAAAATATATAAGGAAGATTTATGAAGGTTGGAAGGAAAAGGGAATGTATCATTTGGTCAAAGAACTCCGACTGCATGATGCAGAATATTTTGTCCAGGTATACCAAGATAAAAAAGCTGCTAACCTTGCAATAGGAAGTGTTGATTTTCTCAGGTAACTCAAAACGTTTGTTTTGATCTTCTATGAGAGCAATGTTTCTTCAGCGATGTTTCCTCTTCCTGCTGTTATTCCAACTGCTATTGTCGGCCCGCGTTTGGGTCATGGATGTCGCTTGACACTCTTTCAGAAATCTAATTGGCTTGCAATTTTTTTCGCCGCGAAAAAGGTTGAATCCATTCAAGCTAACTTTTTCGCTGCCGTGAGCAGACGCTGCAAATGAGCAGACGCTGCAAATGAGCTCATGCTTTAGTATCGAAGGACGCATACGTATGATAGC
>JANTCA010003861.1:0-10528 GCA_024741275.1 Chironex yamaguchii | reverse complement strand
AAAGTTTTGTGGTAATTCAAGTTCACTGAGATGACAATGCAGCAAAGAAACCTGGAAGTGAAAGTTATGAAAGTGCCAAGAGCGCTTAAAATTTTTCAAAAATTGAGGTGCCGACGCGGGGACTCAATGGATTTGTGGGGGGGCTCCTGCCCCCAAGCCCCCCTGGTGGTGCCATCTCTGCTGTCATGTTAGATAACATGTCACTCTCCCCATCTGAATAAAGCTGATGTGATAACTGGTTCATATTCTGGAGATTCTTTCATTGTGCCAGGCTGTATGTGTTTAATGTTGGCAGCAGCAACTGACTTTTGATCTGACTTGGCATTCTTCTTTCTGATATTAAAATATGCCAGTTTACACTATTCAATTATTGCCCAGCATTGCTTGATCTTACCTCTTTTCTACAGATAGCACCTAATCGGACAGCAGCTGTGGCTAAAAGAGAGCTTTTGTTTGTCCCACTCTTTGGAGCAGTCTTGTGGTTATGTGGTACAATATTTGTTGACAGGAAGAGTGGTCCAAATTCAGTCAATGCAATGAAAAATGCTGTAGATACAGTAAAGAATCAAAATGTAAGACTGTGATTATGTTTACAGTAAAATATTAATCTTGTGTTATATTTTTCTGAATTTTTGCTTGACCTACCATTAAGGTTTGCATCCTGAGATTAAAGATCTTCAGCAAACCATTCTGTCATATGGTAAACTACTTTTACATGTTCTTGTGACTTTTAGGGTTGTTCAGTTGTACTCTATTCTCTTTGCTGCAGGGAAAGCACATTGTTTGAAACATGGGCTGTTGAGTTTTAATGTTGATACTTTTAATGTTTTGATATTTCTTCACAAAGCATTTGTTGAAATGTTCTGCTTATAATATATTGAATCATTGATGTGTCATTTAAAATACATACCCTAAAGAGAGCATACTGGCTTGACTTCATATTTAAGACATCTACTGGAGCATGATTGAATTATTTGCATCCAGGTAAGGTAAATGATATTATTGGTGGTTGACAATCACCTAGTGCCTATTTGCTGAAGTATTCATTGTCAAACTTTTAAATAGATATCCTTTATGGAATTATCCTGTAGTAAGGCTCGAATTTCTTTCCCTTTGAGATGTTAGCTGTCCTTCATCATATTTGCCTTTGTTTGTGTTGCGGTGCTTTTTGTGAAGTATGCTGATTACAATGTTGTGCTATTAATTTGTTAAACTTGCTGGTGTGGCAGCCAGAATCATTTCAAATATGAACAAAAGAACCAAGCCATCGTGTGCTATCAACTCTTTGTTGAAATTCAAGCGGCATAAAATTCTTCATAAATGACTTGCATTTTCATGAGGGCCACAATAGGGGAGTCTGAGGGGCTTCATTCCTCCAGCAGAAAGAAAAAGGTTTTTTTCTGTGATTATTAAGATCATTAGCATAATTTTAATCATTGCTAACTGAAGCTTGGTTTGTTATGTCATGTTATATGTTATGTTAACAGTAACAATTCATAGTCTTGCTTGCAACAGCGGTCATAAAATCACAGTATAATGGTGATGTATTCAAGTGCATTTTGCAAAAGTTGTTTTTTCAGTCAAATAACACTGTCAACATGCCATTCTTATTGCTTTGGATTTCTTGGTTTGGCCCTGATTTACTTTTTTCTTAAAATCTAGTTATACCCCAAGCCATGCGTATCGTAATATTGTTTAGAGGAAAACTTATCACAAATTTCAAAAATGGTATATAGTGCTAGCTGGCTTACTTGTGCAGTTGTGACCTGGTCAAATGATGCTCCCATGTATTGTTGTTTGACTCTGTGTTACAAATTATTGTGGCTTTGAAATGTTTTTAACATTATTTCCCTTTTTTGCTGCAAAATGTGAGTTCAAGAGAAAATATTAGATGCCTAATTATCAAATTGTGATAGGAAATCTACTTTGAAGGAATCTTACCATACAGAATTTGTAAAGGTTGCTTAAGCTCTTGTACTATCACATCTTTGTGTACTTCCTAATTTAGGACATCGTTTGCTTCTTAAGGTTTTTGTTGAGTGGTAGTTTGTATGTTAACTATGTACATTTTAAGAATAATGTGTCATTTGTCTGCTCTTACAGACATCCGTATGGATATTCCCTGAAGGTACACGTAGACAAATTGATGGACTTTTGCCATTTAAGAAGGGAGGATTTCATCTTGCCATACAAGCACAGGTTTGTGTAGACTGGTTTTGACTTCTAAATTTAATATTTGGGTTGTGCTTTTATTACTGAGACTGAGGAAATATCTCCAGATGCTCCAACAGAATGTCATTGTATAACTCTTTATTTATACATTGTTTGTAACGACCATTCGTAACAACATCAACTTACTTTGAGCTAGTTGTGACATTGCTGGTTAGGATAAGTAACTATTACTTTCTTTGCACTGGTAGAATTCTGGCTTCCTGTAAAGTAATGATCTAGACTGGAAATGGATGTTTGTTGGTTTGCAAAATTGTCATGCCTAACTGGAAAGATGACATAGGGTTTATAAGGAAAGATCACCTTGTTCTAGTTTCAGTTCTTGCTCTTTTACATTTTATACTGAGTGACAAAGCTCGGTTGTCTTGGCTGGTTGTGCTAGTTGCGGTGCTACCTTGATTATCCAGCCAGAGTATGATAGACTTTTTCTAGATGCGAGGAAGGGGGATAATGGAAAAGGCTTATTGTTTTTAGAAATGAAAAAAGTAGAAAGGAAAAGAGGAAATTTTATTGATGTTTCAAATCTTTAACATGTATATATGTTAAATGAGGGACCTGTAATCAAGGAAGTACAGTACTGCTCATCAAAACTTTGAAACATTGAGACACAGGAAAGCAGCTATTTTTGATAAGAGCTTTCCTCTCAGAGACATTGCTGTTGGACAAAATACAAATGGACTGTCATTAAAACTAGAGAGTGAGAAAATGTCACACAATTGGTAATTGAAAGACTCGTAAGGAATCAAATCTTGGATTATAAATGTTTTGGAAAAGGTTCCCGCAACATTTTCCCCCTGTGGATTGTCAAATGAGCAGTGTTTTTTAATAAAAAACAAAGGGCCAAAGAATGTAATAGAAAATTTTCAGTTTTACAGTTTACAAAGATAATGGATATCCCAGTGATATTTAATGTGGTTCTGAAATACGGAATTAGTTAAGGATCACATTTTGAGTTTGCATTCAACAGAAAATACCAAGTCAACAGATATATTTTTAAATCTATGTAAATTTATACATAGCTGCTATTCAATATAGCTATCCTTCCAATTCCAGGCAAATTTTTGTTGAATGGCAGTTAAGCCCAAGTGCCATGTCAAAGGTTTTCCTTGTGGCCGAGTTTCCATTTTTTGAGCAGAAGGAACTCCAGTATCTTGGCATAATTGATACTGCGGAAAATCAAAGTGTGTGTAAACAAGATATGTCAACAATTACCCTATATGACACTTTGGATAGAATCATTTAAAGGAACATAATCCAAGGCAAAGCAGAACAGAGGTACTGCTCTCTGAAGATCTTGTCAGTCAGCAACAGGCTGATCATAACAAATATATATATAAGGTAATTAACTATCCAAGGCAATGCAGAACAGGAACAGTAGGCACCACTTAATGCCATTGGCAACGAGAACGACCTGGTCATTGTATCTGTCACGAAATAATTTTATCCAATAGAATCACTGAAGCAAAGTAAAGGCTATTGTCTAGGTCGTGCCGTTTATCAAGGGCATGACCAAAGCCAGGGTGTCCAAATCATAGGCCACCACTAAACACAAGATGTGCTAATGATACACCAAGACCAAACACTGGATGCAGGTCTTCCATACCCACCTAGAACTACTCGAACTTTATCATTTCGAGGGTTACCTGCATTTATTTTTGTCAATTTATTGTCAGTGAAAAGAAATTAACTTTGAAAATTTCTGCTCCTCCTGGCCACAACCAGCACAACCTTTCACGTCGCCACCGGTGATACTGCAGGGGGTTTTAACACTTTTGATATATACATTAAAACATCTTTTGTAGCTTAGCTTCAGTTGGAAATTTGATTTTAAATATTTCTTTTCTAAATACTTCTAAGTGTGTAGCTATTAGAGACCAAAACACAAATATAAATATCATTAATGACAAATTCTTTGTGTGTTGACTTATGATAAGGAACTGAAATGTCCTTCACTGAAACACTTTTGAGTGTTGCCTTCTGAGTCTGAGGGTCATGAGTTTAATCCTGGATCGTTATCTCTCAAGGCAGGTACTGTGTTAATGTTTCACTCACAATTGATGCTCCACAAACAAAGATTGAATTTATGAATTTTATCCTTACCCACCTCTAGGTTTTGAGTCGTGATTCATAAGAATTAAAATTACCTTGATGTCTAAATGTTACATCTGTTTGGGTTCTGGCTCTCTGAGGCTCATGAAATTGAGCTGCATCAACTCTCGCTTCATGCAGCTGTTGTGGTAATGCTCTCTGCCTGTGTGTTTTGTGTATGTATGTGTACATAAATTAGTTTTTGTCTGCCAAAGCCTTGGGATTGGCCATTACGTGGCATTGTAAAGCATGGTCTAAAGCCTAGCACTTTATGTTTATGTTTGTGTGTAACATGATGTGTTTAAGCATATGTACAAAATGAGGGTCCTCTTATGTAACAATGACAGCTTCTTGGTTAATTGTGGACAGGCTCTAAATGTAACCAATATGTAACTGGACTATTAACATCACAGATGACACTGATACCGTTTTGAATGGAGTAGTTGTCTTTTGTTTGTGCTAGGTTCCCGTCGTTCCAGTTGTAATAAGCAATTACAGGAACATACTAGATAGGAAAAACCGGATATTTAATTCAGGTATACTTTTTGATATTGTTTTTGCTTTGTTTTGTCATCTTCATATGTGTTGAAGTTGAAGTGCTTCAGCAAAGATTCCCAGCAGTTCAAGCAGTGCTGTTAGGGGCAGCTTTAAAGCTGTCAAAGTGTGTACAATATCAAAATGATCCACCCACTTGAATACACTTAGGCCTGATGTTAAAACTAATTTGCAAATGGCACTTTCTCAATTTGCTAATGTGCTGTTATTAATTGCTATGTATTTTAACGATATTAAATATTTTCTCCACTGTCTACTTGTTTTGATCGACATCTAAATGCTTTTATTGTATTTTACATGGTGAACTCTCATAGCATTATAGTGTAAAAGATAAAAGGATTAACTTGGGGACTGAGGCTTTGACTAAAGAGGACCGAGTACAGAAATCAATAAGCTAAAAAGCATAACTATTACAAGACATTAAGCTAAATAGTCATAAGTGAATCAAAGTGTTTAGGAGTAACTATAGACAGCAAACGTAGGCGGAAAACTCTCAACTAATGTCAAATTAAAGCATGGGAAGATTGTTTTTGGGGTTAGAAATGTTGTTCATTCTTTGAACATAAAGGTATCACAATACTGTACCGTAGATACTCCTTTGAATCATAATAGCATTTAAAATGGTGAGGTTGCCAATTTTAGATTCAAGTATCAAGTGTAGAATCTAGTGTCAAGTATTCCTCGTATTTTGCACCCATTTTGAGCAAAATGAGCTGCAATCGACAAAAAACAATCACATGTTTGGTGCAATTTGCATTGTTTGTAAACAGGTCAACCGGCACATGCATTTTCTGAGGCCAATATTAAAAAAAGCAAGCCAAAACAATCACGCAGCCGTTCAGTATTTCTGTATTTTGTCATTTCGTCGTTCATATTTCGGCGAAATACAAAGCCAGGCTTTTTTTCGTGCTGCAAAATTTTTCATTTCTTTTACACGTCTAAGACCATTAGAATTATGGCTTAAAGGAACGTCCAAAAAAGGAAGTTGACAGTTATTTTCCAGTTCTTCAGTAAAGGAGATGTTGTTGTGCCTGGAATTAAGAAAGTTAAAAAAACGGAAGAACATTATTTTGAGAGCGGAAAAGGACAAAGTAGTCGTCAATATGTCATGTGTAATAAAGACGTTTAAGCTCAAAAGTACGGTCGTCAGGTCACTAAGTTTCTTTCGCAAAGGCCTAAGTAGGGCCTAGGGGCGAGTCCATTGCAACGCCATCCAACTGATTATTCATATTACCATTAAAATGAAACTGTGACCCTTTACAGCAAAAGGTAGCAACTTAGCAGACTGTTGTTGGTTTAAGCCATTACATCTGTGAAAATTAGAAAAAAGTTTTGGCCATGCAATCTGGGTACTTTCATCTACAATAAGTTAGTTGAAAGAGATGTACTGTCAAGCCATGTTAAGCTATAGGAAGTTGAGATAAGGCCATTAAAATAGGAGAAAGTGTTTGAGACGCTATGCGAACTGCATGTAGATGGTTTTAGAATGGGTAAAGGCATTTTAGCTATGTTGTTTGAGTTGATTCCAACAGCAGACAAAATGGGTCTAAAAGGAACTCCATCTTTATGTATTTTAGGACGACCACATAATATTTCTAGATTGGATCCCACTAGGACAATTTTCTGATAAATTTAATCTGTCAGGATATTTTGAGTTTTCATCTTGCGTAAAAATCATTGAAGTTTCTTTTCATGTTTTAAGTTTATCAAATTGTGTTTTCTGTCGATCTTAAAAAACATGTTCTAGAACAATATCTTCAATATAACCATCTCTGTCTATGATGACAATCCCGTTTCCTTCATCATGTTTGAGAGTTACAAATGCCTTGTCCTCTTATAGTAACTGGAGGCAGGCAAGCTCTCTAAGTGATTATGTAGAAGGAGGTGGCCTGTAATTTCGTAAATTAGAGAGCAGTCTTTTAGCCAGCTCTTAACAAATTACTGTAATTCTCATGAATGAGGACTGATGTTCAAGTTCTTAACTTTCTGTTAAAATATTTTAAAAGAAGCAAGGAATGACTGGTGTGGAAGATACGTAAGCCGGGTTTTCACTTAAACGAATCGTGGTCGAGAGGGTAGATGGTTTCCATTTAAACGAATCGATCGATTCAACTAAGTCAATCAAACAGCATGTAAATTTGTACAAAAAATTTACGAGAGCAAAACTTTGAGTCATTTCCTTTGATATTAGGTGTTGATGTAATTGCATACTTTTCTTTTGTTGCCGTGGTTATCTCTGCAATTTGATTGGTCAGGGGATTATCGATCGATGGAAAAGTTCAAACCATTTGAACTTTTCTGTCGATCGATTCGATCGATGACTGTCGATGGACAATCCACAATTTGAGAAACTGCGCATGCACCAAATCGATCGATTTGATCGAATCGAAAGTATTCGTTTAATTGGAAACCCGGCTTTAGGTAGCGGTACAAAATCGATATCAAGTGATAGAATTGTCTTCTTACTGAAGTTCCCTCTGACAAAAATTGCGTCTTCAGGGTTGATGCTTGTTATAGGCCCTTGTATTTTAAAGCCCCCTCTGTATTTTTGCGTGAAGTTTATCATTGGATAGTGTTTTTAATTTTGTTGAGAAGCTTCTAAAGATGACCAGCAGTTATTTCCATTGCTAAAGATAACTGAGATATGCCATTTCGTCCATGTATGTCATTCTCATGATTGACCGTGACTACGCACAGGGGACACAGCTTTAACTTTCTGCTTTTGCGCAGGAGCTTAGTGTTCATTATAAATACTGCCGCAAAGGGAATTTCAAGGGTATATCATATTTTAAATATTTGTGCATAGGGCACAAAATGTGTAATATTTGTTCTAATGTAATATCAGCGGAAGCACATCTATATTTTTCTCTTAAAACGTAAATTTATGCTGTTTCAAGGAAAGTCAAATTCATTAAAATGGTAGTTCTTCTACAGCAAGACATATTGAGATGTTTTTTGAAAGTATAGCGTTTACGGACTGACCAATTTGTGTACTTGATCATTGTCTGGGAAAAGCACTTTCAACAAATCGTGACGATTGTCAAAGTCAACATTTGCGTTTTTGGAATCACGAATACACTTACCAGGAAATCGAAGCACTTGCAGGGAATAGATTTTACATTGGTTTTTGCGATTTTGGACATAATTTGTGTTTTACATTTTATTATTGTTTTATAGTTTATTTAATGTTAACGGAGATAACATTATATAAACTATAAGCCACCGTGGTATAGTGGATAAGACGACGAGCCGCCGTGGTATAGTGGATAAGACGACAAACTTGCAAGCCAGATGTTGCGAGTTCAAACCCGCGTCACCACAAACAAATATACCATTGGTGAGAGAAGGTAACGGGGGTCCACTCTCATAAAGAGCTCACTTCCTTGTAAATTCCCTAACCCTGGCATGGGAATCAGCTACGCTCAGTAATGAGTATGCTACAGAAAAAAAACCCGGAGAAATGTCGACCAAGTTCCCAATTAAGAAAGGTGTAAGACAAGGTTGCGTTTTTTCGCCGACACTGTTTAATATATACACAGAGAGTATTTTTGAAGAGGCAGACATGTTGACTGGGGTGAAGATTGGCAGAAGGAACGTCACAAATCTCCGCTTTGCAGATGACACGGCATTGATAGCAGAGTCTGAGCATGACCTCCAAGAAATAGTTTATCTAGTTAATGCAAGAAGCAAAGACAAAGGAATGAACATGAATATAAAAAAGACAAAGACTATGGTAGTGAGGCATAATGTGCAAGAGACCTGTACTATAAAAATATATGTGGATGAAAAACATTTGGAGCAAGTAGAACAGTTCACATACTTGGGTCAACTTATAACAGCTGACAGGAGATGCAATGAGGAGGTGAAGAGAAGAAATGAGATAGCAAGGACAAGCTTCATGAATATGAAGTGGGTTTTTTTGTACAGCTGGGCTGTAACTAGAAACAAGAAAAAGGCTGCTGAAATGCTACATACTTTCAGCACTTCTGTATGGGGCAAAGACTTGAACGCTAAATAAAGAAGCATGCAGCACAATAGAAGCTTTTGAAATGTGGCTTTATAGGAAAATGTTAAAAATAAGTTATGTGCAGCATATCAACAATGAAGAGGTACTACAAAGGGCAAAGACCAGTAAAAAGTTGTTAGTCAACATTAAGAAGAACAAATGCAGTTATTTTGGGCATCTTTTCAGGAGAGGAGGGTTGCAGAAAAGCTTACTGGAGGGAAAGGTTGAGGGGAAGAGGTGTAGAGGAAGACCACGAACGACATGGCTGAGCAACATCACGACATGGATTAAGATGGGCGCGATGACATGTACAAATCAAGCCAAGGACAGGAAGAAGTGGCACTCGCTGACCGCTCATGCCCCTGATGGGTGTGCGACCACCAGGTGACAGTTGATTGTAGAACTAATGAAGAACCCGAGATAGATATTTACCTTCTCGAGGAAGTTATGTTTTTGTCAGGGTTTGTTTGTCTGCTTGTCTGCCTGTTCGTTAGCAAGATAACGCAAAAACTTAGTGGTGGATTTTGATGAAATTTTCAGGAAGTAACATACCTTGAATAAGGAACAAATCTTTAATTTAAGGGATGATCCGAATCAAATCCTAGATGATGATCACTTTTTGGTAACTAGACCTGCATAGTGCTAGTGCAATATAACCTACTTACCGTATTTAGTAATGATTTCTTCACGAAAGGGGCAAACAGGGAAATCATGGTGGGGGAATCCTCTGTTGTTTGAATAATATTACTGGTATAGCGGTGATTTATGCTCTCGGAGTGCTTCTAGTTATTGATTTTTTATATTAGTAACTTGAGTTAATTATTGTTGTAGTATGTGCTAGCATATGCGCAAATAACACAAATACATACAATGGCGAGACTGCAAGTGAGTTGTGCTAAATATATCTTATTACCTTTCACGGCTGCCAATTATTAGCAATATACCCTCTGCTTTCCGGTTTAAAGATTTTGTGATCCATGCCAGGTCAATAAATTCCAAAGCAGTTCCGGTGAAGCTTCTTTCATTTTTAAGGTCATTTGTGATATCCGTGTTCTGTTTTGGCTTGCTTACCGAATCCTTGATGAATCAACAATCTATTAACTTCGAATTTTGATACCCATGAGCTGTAAAAGTGCCATTCGATTAAAAAACTTTTTTTTTCACTTCATCAATTTCGAACATCCCACATTGTTACCCGTCACCATACTCTGACAAATGTATATGACCAGTATTTGTTGAAATACTTTATAGACGTCTATTACTTAGAATAGTTTGAGTATTGTACTACTAGAAGACTTACTTAACATGTTACTGTGCCAACAATTCAACCAAGGAAGCTTTGTTTTTATTATATGAAGCAAGACCTTTATCACGAATTTTCACTGCAAGTTTGGAGGGATCGTTTAGCATACCGTTGCTTTATCGTGTTGTTCCGTCGATGGGGGATGCTCATTTCAAATTTTTCCCAACCGTATGTGTATTTTCTTGACCCTAGTTCTTCCTTCTTTCTGTGTCTTTCGATAGATCTAGTTTTGTCCCTATGTGTAATGTAAGGTATCTCAGTATTTACTAAACGAAGTTCTAGCACCAACTTGCACACAAACTACTGTAGCCAAACCCAAGACATTCGAACATTCCACCTTAACAATA
>JANTCA010003858.1:0-10528 GCA_024741275.1 Chironex yamaguchii | reverse complement strand
GACTCTGTGCAGCAGAATAAAAGAACGACGTTGACTTGGCAGAGTGCATCAGTATGAGTGAATGACGTCTCACTTGGCTGAGTGGAGGAGAATGAGTTGACATTACATTCCTTCCCATACGAGTTCGGTATATAGGACGGCGTCCATCTCCGTTTCCTTAACCTTTGAGCCACACAGCTCTGCAAGCGCAGTAAATGCTACATTAGGGGGATGGCCGGCTGGTAGTGTGCTTACGATACACGTAAAAAATCTAACCTTAATTTCACTCCAGGGCAATCCTACCTAATGGAATGGGTTACGTCAACCCAGGTTCAACTCACTTTACAAAAATTGTCTAGTGACGTCTCTGGATTGACCCTCTATAAGTTCAAACACGTCTGATATCCTCAGATCATTAGTACCACAAATGCAGAGAACTGAACTTTGTCAAATGCTTCTTTGATGATCAAACAAGTGCGCAGTACTGCTCTCCTGCTCCCACGAAGTCAGATTCTTACACAAACAACATAAGATTAATCGTAAGTATTACTACAAGAATATTTGATCTCAAGAGCATACCTTGCAGCTTGAGCAAATCCGATCTCTTGGCGTCAACCTCAGGCCTCTCTGCTTTGAGGACTTGGTTTAAGCATTGACTCTGCAAGCTACTTCTCGTCACAGTGAAGTTGACGAATGTCACTCGTGAGCAAAGATCAGGCGGGAACTCCACCTAATAAAATAAGAAATACCCCTATCGCAGGTGAACAATGTTTACAGCAAAAAACAAGCAAGATGAGCGGCAGTCTTTCGAGCTGACAAGATCGACGACAACATTTACTACCACGTTATTGGCAACAAACCAAAGCAAACCACGTCAGGCACGAGTTGGGACGGTAAGAATACCTTGCAGCGCAGAGAAGTAGTTGAAAATCGATTTTGAATCAACTAGAGAAGGTAAAAAAACCAATGACACCTGACTGTGGTATCTAAGAGAAAATTGTATTTCCAGCTCAAATCAAAACGAGTAAGATTGTGAGATAGTATATACAGACAATTTAAAAATGATAGGAAATAATCAGAGAAAAAAAGGGATGAAGTTTAACGCAAGAACACAAAGTCACGATAGAGAAAAAAAAAGTACATGACGCATCATGACATACTGTACCAACAAAGGCAGTAGTCAAGAACCAAAAAGCACCATCTAGCATAATCGTAATACACTATATTAGTCCTAAATCTACTCTTAAATATCTGTAACAAAACCATACATTTTTTAAAAGTAAAGTTGGCAACTTCATGGTTAACTTTGAAACTAACGATGACCAAACCTACCGTGGGATCCCTAGTAGATAAGAAAATGGTGAAAGAAGGTGATAAATCAATGTCTTGGTCTCCAAGCGTGATCAGAACACGACCACCAGTTCTTCTGACTTCCTTGTTAAGCACAGGATTGACAATTGGATCGTAACTTTCAACATCTTGAACAAGCAATGGATTTCCGAATCGCAAGGCACTCTCTAAATTCTTTCGGAAGGCATCGTCAAGGAAACTGAAACAAAGTTAAGAGGTACACTTATTAAGGACACCAAATGAGAGAAGCATTACCTGTCACATTTTCAAATAATCCAATAATTACTAGCAGCTACCACCGTGGAGTATGGCTGTCATCCTATTGTTTGAAAATTTTGGGGTGGATCGTACCCCTTCGAACATGCAGTTACGTTACAATATTTACCTTTCGTAGTACAAAATTAACTGCTGCTGTCTGAACAAAAGTCATAACCTACTGGTTCTCTTTTCAAACATAATACTAAGAATCAGTTATCTAGAAGGGGAAAAGCAAACTGCTAACACGGGCATAATTTGCCAGTCCCAAATGTACTCCTATAGGCTCATCTCTTCCCCTTGCTTGAGGTACCCTACCAGTATAAACGGCAGTGTCTATCGTTAGTGCCATGCTTAATTAAAATGGAACCACAAAACTTCAAGTGGAGAGATTGTGTCTACAGTGCCTACCAAGACCGAGAAATGAAAGATGTAAAGCTTTGCTGACAATTCCTGCTAAAAACTTGCTGATATATAAATACAATTCTGCAGCAAGAGGGCAAAAGAAAATAGGCATGCTTTCCTCACGCTCATCTTAAAACATAATCATACACGAAAACCCATAATATATCACCAATAACAGGCCTTACTGGGAAAAATTTTGAAGGTGTGTGGTAAATCGCACTCCTTCAGCATTTCAGGCGTGCGACGGTGTGCAGTTGAAAATGTGGTAAAATCACGTAGAAATTGACCGATTTGCCATTGACACTTTCTTACTGATAATAAGCTCAATTGAAGACAACGGAAACCATGCAAAAAGATGAAATCGGTGATTATCAAATGACAAGTGATTTCCGGTAAATAACGGACTGCCGCAGTAAAAAAACCTCGCTAATGCCGGATCAAGGCGTGCGATAACTCGCACTTCTAGGGAAAGGAAGACATGCGCCAAGGCGTGCGAGAGCGATCGCACACCATTCCCAGAAAGGCCTGAATAATATTAATGCTCTGCCATTGCGACCCGTTAATTTCGTCAGCCGGCATTCTACAAAGTGTCTCGTTTGCATTACCGAATACGCCTCTGAAAATCACCTTATTAAGCGAATGCAAAATGTGCAATCCATTTGTTTTAATAACCAACAGCACGGCAAAACTGTAGCGACTTTGACGGCTCTTTGAGTCGATTACTGCCATAGTTCACGGTAAAACTGGAGTAACAGTGATGCAAAACAAAGCTTACCTAGTCTTTGAGATCTTCTTGACCTTGTATTCATTCATGACAAATTCTGTGGCTTGACCAGAGGGATCAATGATCAACGGGTATCTGTTAAACCTCTTGAGCATTATCGCATTTTCTGTGCACAAGTCATCGGCTGGCAAATGATTAGCCTGCCACTGCAGCCGCTCGTCAGCAGTTGACAAAAACTGGTAAAGGGGTATACAAAATGGTATTAAAACAGGTAAAACGTGTGCCTTGGTGATAACAAGGAATTAAGGAGCAGCTTTACTTGAAAGCTTCATCCTATGTTATTAATTCCACATAGAATGGGTGGTCTTGTGTTAAGAACAGAAATTAAATTATGATTATGACCACCGGGGCAACGAACCATGGAGCTAAACAGCTCAGTTTGGAAAGTTCGACAAGCTGTTAGTCATTCAACCCCAATCGTCTGCCCCTGTTATTGGGTGTCTGCCTATCGGTGTAAACGCTTTACAAGCGGCATGTGTTTTACAAGGCATCTATTTATCACCGTTTGTACTAAGTCCATATTTATGTCGACAGGATTGTCTTGTGTTAAGAACAGAAATGGAACTATAATTACGAGCGCTCATCCTACGGCCTACCATCACGATAAAAAATATCCACAAAAAGTCACTAGTCTCTTCCTTAATGCGAGTCGTCGTCAACCGTCTAAAACGTTGGGAAAATTAATCTGCTGACTGGAAGCCACTCATAAATATCATGGAACCATTAATATGCACGATGGATAAAAATTAGCTATAGATGATTAGAAGATTAAGTCTTGAATTCAATAAGATATTTGGAATAAAACAACAAAATTGCTCACACTGTCAAATGACGACTATTACAAATCCAGATAGAAATTAAATTTTCATTCCCCACTACGACCATCAATCGGACGTCCGGTAGTTCATCGAGGGTTCTACACTCAAACGGTCAACTTGCGACACCTTTCTTGGCGCCTGGTTCAAAACGAACTGCCAATCGGCGAAACGGCCCGCAATGCACCAGTCATCTGGCAAATAATGCATTAGGAGTACAGTACAACACATAAAATCTACAACTTGAAACTTTTCTCTTCTATTCGAGAATAAAACAAGCAAACCGCAAATATTAGACCTACGGGGCGTTATAGTCATGCCAAAAACAGCCCTTTAGGTCGAACATTTGGGAGTGGCTCGTTTCCTTTTCCAACAGGGCGCAAAATGTATTCATTCACATCTTATTCACTACCATCAGTAACCAAAATAAAAAATTCAAGATTGTGATGACTTTTAATACGACATGTCACGTGTCACGTGGGGTCTGCAATAACACCATAAATCATTACCTCAGTTCTGGCAAGGTCATGCCGGAATCGAATGCTTGCTTGTTCAAGGTGAGAACTCCAAGTCATCCACAAGTTTTGACGTAGCTGCTGATCAAAATACCCTAAATGCCATGAAATGAACTAGTTAATTGTCAAGAGAGGAATTTGTTTGAAGTTAAATTTCAACCTTTGGCGCACTATTTATCTAGGAAAAGTCATATATAGAGATTGGAGCAAGATTTGTACATTCGTAGAAAAGATCTGAATATGTGCTGCTGTACTAGTGAAGAATGAATGGATACGTTGAATTTCATTTCAAACAGCCTGTTTTGTAACTTTACTAACTTCTTACAGACAATACGCAGCCTTTGCCATCGACTCTTACTTGTTCGTGCCAGATCTTGACTAAACTTCTTAAATAGAAACAAAAGCAATCTAGAATCAAAACGTCTTGCTGCGGCTACGAAAGCACGATGCTTATACCTTGAAACGAGACCGGTATACTAAAACAGTCTCATCAGTTCGACAAGGTGCCCTCATCATCAAAAAAAGAAACGATGCACATGACAAGTATTTCTTGATTTTTTTCCGTGATGGAATGTTGCTAACAGCCACAAGAAAGTCGGTAGATCGTCAGATTCATGAACCCCATAAGCTCTTGGTTGAAGCCTACTTACATTTGAAATTTTACTTCTACGTTCCTGAAAATACTACCATCTCATAGCTCTCTAGTAAAAGTGGCATTAGTCTTGCTGCGGGGCAAGATACGTAAAATCTAGGGTTATTTCCCTCGATAAGGAAAATGTGACTTCAAACTACGAACGTAGCAGCACAAGTGTGCGGGTCAAAGAACATTAAAACATAAAAAGCTGAAAATACAACAACAACAAAAAAGCAAGAAAGAGCAGAAATCTAGCACTTAGTATGATGACTGAATAAATCTTTGGGAGAACTTTAGGCCCACATAAAATCAGGCTTCCACTAATCAAGCTCACGTGGACCAAGTGTGATACCTTTTGCAATATCTGTCCAAAACGATTTTCGTTACACAACTGCAAGAAGCTTTTTCCAATCTCCTTAAAGCTCAATACGCACACAGTCTGGACACTAATGTTGCCTTACGTAGGCGTTCCGTTACTTAAAATGGTGGTTTTCACAAATCTATACAAAAGCAATCTCCAGTAAAAGCCTATGAAATTCAACAATTTGCCAGATGAAGTCCTACGATCCTGCAAGCAGCCAACTACCAAAACTCAAAACAGCTCAGTAAACAAGTATCAACATCGGCGTAGGCTTACAGATTGATCGTTGGGGGCTGCGTCTTTCTTACCTCCATAGGCCAAAAATGCTGAACTCAGCAAGACGTCTCCTGCAATGGTGCCCATTTGAGTTTGGAAGGCGTCGCTGGTCGATTCCCATCTCTTCTTCTCCACAGAGAGACTTCTTAAAAGTGCAGTACTCCTTGAAACCTAGTCAAAGGTATGCGTGGGAAAACAAAAATCAAAAGTCAGAACAGTACATTGCAATAAACCGCACTATAGATTTCGTAAAACTTAGTGGCAGGTAAAGCGCACTGTTGTCACAAGTGTAGCAAACAACACAAGAACACGTTTCGCTCTCATAAGCTAAGTCTTTAAAATGTGTGCTAGCAATATTCGTTGGGCCACATTATCAGAAATTATAGCAGTCCTACGTATGACTTGAGGAACATTGACTGACAGAAAAATGCTAAGTAATGACAGAAACCAACGTCCTTCATACATGGAGATCAAAAATCGTGGATTAGCTTTACTACCTAGTGATAACTTCATAAATATAGCTCTTAACGTAAAACAATTAGTCTTGACAGTAATTAGTAAAGTTGTACTGACTAGTTACGCTTATGAGACAATTTCACCTATTTTTTTCATTCAACATGTTCAAAATAAACGTCATGGCTCTTGCTTTAAGAATTATCAGCCTTGTAGTCATTTTTATTAGCAGATTAAGTTCGTCTCTCTTGTGCTTGATGTTGCAACTGCAAGGTTAATATCTAGGTAATCCATACGCTGTGTACTCGTGTGAGCGGGCAGAATCCAGTTGATGGTATCAAAAACTACCCTCCTTCTAAGCAAGTAGCTAACTGTTTCCCCAATTTCACTTACTAAACAATATTCTCTCATTGCAACCATTTCATCGTACATACCTTCGCTTCCACTGCGGCAAGATCAGCCTTAATGGCCTGTGCCTCACTGATAAGTACAGCGTATTCCTCTTTGTATCTGGAAATACTTCTTTCAAGGTCTGATATCATGTCCGCAACTTCTTGCAGCTATACAACATGATCAGCAGAAATAAGAATCACAATTATACATATAATTTACACAAAAACATTGCTGTATAGTCCGGCTTAACATATCCATGTTGTATCCTTGTACAAACCTATGTCATATGTGAAGAATTGACACAAGGTCTGCTACAGCGAGGTCGGACCGAAGTTCAATTCGGTTAAATAGGGGCATGAGATGCAATTTTTTTGTTACTTTACCACCAAGGCAACGGGAATGCAAGGGTGTTTGAGTCCAGTGCATCTTGGATCGACACAAGGAAGAAAGAAAGAGAAAAAAATATCAGTGTTTACGTTATGACTTTGACTTTCAGTAGTATAACTGGTAGCCGTCTAATTCATTTGGCATCTTATATGCAAACGCCAGGTTTTTTATAACATGCTCGTTACCAAGCTTGGCTTAATCCCATGCAAGGGTTACTAGAAAGTGAACTAGAAATTGAACTAGAAATTGAACTAGAAAGTGAACTAGAAAGTGAACTAGAAAGCGAGCTCTTTCTAAGAGTGGGCTCTAGTTACCTTCTCTCATTAATGGTATTTTGTTTGTGGCGACGCGGGTTTTAACTCGCAATCTCTGTCTTGCAAGTTCGTACGTCTTATCCACTATACCACGGCGGCTTCGGCTTACAAGAGTACATACGTATGTATGTTACAGATCTGGAACCATAACAATTGAACGACTATGCTTCAGCGTAAGTGTATAGCAATACAATACAAGTAGTTGCTTATATAAATTCTTGGTCTTGTCCTTGTCACTTTCCTTGCATGGCTCCCAGAAATATCTGCAGAAGCTTAGTCGTGATTAACATTAGAGAAATACCAATATCAGAATGCTAGGTTAAATCTGCTAATAAATTTCCTAACCATTGTAAGGGAATCAGCTAATCTTGATAACGAGTTATATAAAAAAGATCAGCAACAACACACACAATTTTTAATAAGGAATGAACATTTACCTTGTTTTTGTTAACTTGTTGTTCCAATTCGACGGCTTGCAACTCTTCCCGTAGTGGTTCTACTCTCCGCAACATTTCTGCGTAGTTAATCTGTAAAAAATAATAATTTCTTACTACTACTTGTTGTACATGTTTACAGACTACGAAATAAATGTCCCCATTAACCCATGGGACACACTTGACAATGCTAGATCGAAAGTAAATTGAATAGGAACATCCAAGTCAACAGAAATCAAGAAATCACAAAGCTACACAAAACGGGTTATTTTGTGTACTCTAGAGTACCAGATAATCGGGGGGGGATGTTTGGAAAATTAATAATAGGGGTTGGGGAAAAGGGGGGTGGAGAAATGGGTGGTATTGAAAACAGAAAACAAAAACTGACAAAGTAAATTTTCCAACAACACATCTGTTCATGTGCAATTCGCTTCTTTAAACTTTTCCTTGGTCTTTTGTGAAATCGAAAGTTCGCTATCCAAATAAATATCATTTCTTGATTTCCAGATTCTCTAAATTTAATAATAGGGGGGGTGGAAAAGCAACAAGGGGGGGTTTGGAAAAAACTAAAAAAATTAATAATCGGGTGGGGACGATTATTTGGTACTCTAGAGTATACGAAATCATGGCGAGTACAAATAGTGTTATCCACGCTTAATAGTTTGTTGCATAACTGGGTCTTTGTAGCAAGTGTAACAATAAATCAATAAAGAGGTTTAAATGAAATGTAGAGTCTATAGCAACTCACGCCTATAGCAACTCACGCCCTATGCAAGACTTTATATCAAGCTATGCAAAAAACTCAAACCTGGATGAGTTTATGCCAGTCTATTTCTATATTGCTGAATCGACAGTACAGACATTGGCCCTTAAAACTGCATATTGTGCTTGCTCCCGCACTAGGGACCCTAAATGGCAGTCCTAGTGGTCGTTGTGTCACCCTGATCTTCAATCACTGCAGCATTCTCGGCAATTCTTATCTCAGTCCTTGCATCCAAAATTTCAAGCCTTTGTTTTATCTCGGCTTCCTGCCTTGCAGTCTCCTGCTGACCTTTGACCAACTGCCTCTCTAATTCATGCCTCTCCTCTAGAGCTTCTAGTTTCAACTTAGCTGCCATCAACCTCTTTCTCTCCTCTCCGTTTGCATTGCTAGCGTGGGTCGATCCACTCTTGTGGGTATAAGAGGTTTTAGAACCTGATTTTCTCGTTTTTGCCCCGTATCTATTCTCTGTACACCTCAGGACTGATACCTGCAAATTTAGACGCTTGTCATTTTGTATACTGTACGACAGGATGGTATCTTCTCTCCTTTGCTGATTAATTTCAGCCTCCAAATAATATTCATGTGAGCTCATGAACTTGCGAAATGCCTGCTCAAACTCGTCCATTCTAGCTTCTAACATTGCCAAATCTGCTTGAGCATTGAGTTGGTCCTCTATAACCCTTGCTCTTCGCTGGATCTCACTCAAATGTCCAGCCCTTGCTCTCTTTAATTGGGTCGCCACATCTGCAGGTGCAACGCCTACACATGAAGCCACAGTGTCCTCATGTATACTCATAATAAAGAAAACTTAAACTACAACAGATTTAAATCGTACGCAAATACCAGTGCATGTTGTCTAAAAACTGGTTGCTGCTAAATCACAATAGATTATGGTGATCTAGGATCGATTGCACAGCAAACACTTGCTTTCTTGGAAATGATAGTACAGTGTACATTAACGTCAATTTATTATGTACATCACTTCCCTTTGAAGGCCTTCAGAGAGATTTGATTCTACAATGGCCACGGTTACAATACTCAGTACTTTTCAGGAAATCTAGACAAATTTTCTAGTATTTGAAACAAGCTTGCTCATACTCTAGTTATGAATGTCGCAGGAAGTTAAAACTGAATTCCTAATACCACACACTCTGCTGAGGTAGATGAATTTGAATAATAAAATTATGTTTCCATGCAGTTGCAAAAACCATCATCCCAACCTGCGCCTTACTGAAACTACGTAAGCTGGGGAAAACAGCGGATACTTCAAAACTAAATATACAATTGGATTACACTATCAATACCGCTCTCCTTTAAATCCGTTACTAAACAAACTCCAAAAAAATGCCTCATGTAAAAGGTGATCTTTTCTAGCCTTATAACTCTTCTAATGTATCATTTCACTTTCTATGTTTGAACTAACAAAAGACTGCATGCAATGAAATGAAGCTGCAAAGATTAAGCACAGACAACGTTCCAATTTCGGATGACGGACGCATTTGGCATGAATTGCAGTGGGATTGCAAGTATAGCAATTATCGATCGATCTGGTAGGTTACCTGCAACTGTTATAAATTCTGCTGAGGCAACAGTAGCAAACATATTTATCATTACTGAGAATAAGATTTAGCTTATTCAAATCTAAAATGACCTTAACTGGTCTTTTATACTGACCTGTGCAATGGCCCATTTAACTAATGGCCCGCAAGCCAAACTGGCACGGTTAACCTTCTCATAGTTGTAATCAGGATTAGCTAGGTATTTGTTCCTCATCTTAGAACGAATGTCATCACTAAAAATAGCAAAAAAATGAAGACATGCACTTAGAAAAAGCATTAAACAACAAGGAAACAAAAAAACACCACGATAACAAAAGCTTGGGAATTACATCACAAGTTATGCTGCCTGGAGACCAATGGGCAACACACAACAGAAAAATGTTAGAAAAGAAACAATAGCCATTACTTTGTACCAAAGTACGCTGTTCAAAGGACCTTCTCTAACAGAAGGTATTCCAAATTAATAATGCACATGTACACTGTACGTAGGCCCGATTTACCCTCTTCTCCAAATTAAAGATACTCTTGCAATGCAGTATCTTGATTACGACTGTTTTACATACCTACTTAACCTGGCATTGGTATGGATATCTAACACCACGCCTTGTGTTTGACCTTATACATCTGACTTCTTTAGCGTCGTTTAGGAACAAATGACAAATGAAACTAGCCATATTTTTGAAAATACGTCTTCCTGCATGACTAGTCACGAAACCTCCCCCTACATAACACAAATTAATATTTACAACTATCATGTCTCATAGTCCTTATTTTACCGCCTTGAAAATTTGCGACATTGCGCTAAAATCATACTTAAAAGCTTTTTTCGTCTGACACTCTTCAGAGTATGA
>JANTCA010003857.1:0-10530 GCA_024741275.1 Chironex yamaguchii | reverse complement strand
TAGATAGATAGATAGATAGATAGATAGATAGATAGATAGATAGATAGATAGATAGATAGATAGTTAGATAGTTAGATTGATAGATAGACTAACAGACGGGTTGGATGGATATAGAGATAATGAGCTGGGTAATATATTTTGGGTAGCACAATATGTTTACACAGTTGTACCACTTAGTTTAATAAATTCATTTCAGAAGTGTGAATTTTCAACAAGCATTGAAAACCTAATAGGTAAGGCAAAATGCCTCAGATTTTTGAATTTTTACATTGTCAGCATTATCAAAGCCAACAGCTGTATGTGTTGTCATGTAAAACAGTTGTGCCAGTTAAACTGAGATTTAATCAATCGGCCAAAAGAACTTCAATACTTAAATCTTCGATTTGATTAACAGGTCCATAGAATTGTCACTGATTGCCGGATCATTCTAAATCATAGAAACAATAGTATAAACAGGTGTCTATCACACTTGTACATCGCACTTTTCATGTGCTTGCATTGAAGTGACTGGATTGGCTCATGATAAAATACTCTCTAGCTTAATGGGACGATGACTAACTTGAAATAACAATAGGCTGCATTTCCGAATCTTTCTATTCCTCATGAACGTTCACAGTTAAATTTAAGCTCCAGCTGAATAATAATAATCTTCCTACATTTAACTCCAAAAGCTATTGAATTTACACTAATTTATATTGCCTATTACGGCAGTTAAGCAAAACTATTAAAAGTGTGACGTAGTATGAAATCAAATATAGAATAGTAAAAAATTAGTCAGTTTAATTACTCAAGTAATTGATTTTAAGTCATTCAAAACGAGTAGCAAAGAAACCAAAACAAAGTGAAGGCTTTGTGAGTGATCAGATACACGAAAGAAAATGTCCAAGGAAGTCCCATGGATATTTTTTAATATTTAGTACATTACCGTTAACTATGAAATATAAAAGTAATTCGTTCGCAAAACAATATATTCAAAAATAATAAAAAACTTTTATTATTTTTGAATATATTGTATATATTGTATATATACTCTATCTGCGAATAGAGTCACAAGCCATCCGTTTTTGCTGGTATCCGGAGCCAATAAATCTACTCTCCTTGATTATAGGTTCTTTAGCATCATCTCGATTCAAGGAATAAGTTTTCTAGTTCACATGCCTATTGTACTAGTACATCTACTACTGATATTCTCACTGTCATTTTGTCGACAGTTTTTTTGCGCCTGGAAGGTATCTGGCAAAATTGAGGGAGTTGCTCTCGACATCTGTTAGTCATTAGACAAGAATTACCATGAAGGACCTCTATAATGTCTCTTGTCGCAAAATTTTTATTATCTATTTATCTCCATGTGTTCTAGGGATGACGTTCTTCTAGCCGGGCAATCCTGTTATTGCCATTCTAAATATGTGGGGTAATACAAGCGATCTGTCCTAAGCCATACTTTCTTTGTTTATATCGTCAACGACTTCCTTGATCAACCTTTTTCTGTTTTAGGCAGTCAACGCTTATGTCTTTACTCTGTATTTTTGCTTACCTTGAGTTAACGACTTATTCGTCAAGGTTAAATGCTTGCTAGTCTTGTGTATGGCCTTCGATCTGATGATAAATGGGACAAGACATGGAGAAAGGAAAATGAAAGTTTTGGGAGGTCTGTCAAGATAATCCGCCATTTATTGCTAAAACCTTTATCTAGCCGGAAGTTAATAAATGTTATAGTTTCTGAAAAGCAGTTATAGGTGAACTTCAATCTATGGTCAGAAAACAAAGAAGCAACATCCTTGCGCATAGTACTGTGCAGGAGAGTTATTATTGCAAGACGACATGAATCTGAGCAAATTAGTGGTTTCATCATTTCAACAACGCTGTAGACATTTCTCCTTTGCTTAACTAGAAGATTTTGCAATATGGTGTTATCCGTTTATTAAAGCTGGTAAGAAACATTTGAAGAAAAGTTTCAGGAAAGCAGTGCTTGGATTTTAAGTAACATCAAACAGAATCAAGAGTAGAACCTAAACGTCTCTTCATCGTCAGAACATTTTCCAATAACTCAAGTTGGTGTGGTCCCACCGCGATTAGAGATAGTAAACTTAAAGGGGCGTTGCTCTGTAAATTAAAATACGTAGCTAACGATTGTGAATCAGGAAGTATTTCAATGTGGAAATTTTGTCTTCATTACGATGCTAAGCCTGCTTTAAGGATAGCAAAATTGACCTTATTATGAGATAATAGTCCTTTATATAGGTTAGATAACAGGGCAGTAAGGTATAGGTTATCATTACTTAGATTGTCTTCAAAATCACTGTATTGATGTATCCCCTATAAAATGCTGGTGCTTATGTGTTTACGTGAAACCTTTCCGAGAATATGTAAGTAAGATCAATCTATGCCAAGCAAAGTAAAGAACACTTACTTCTGTCATGACGAAAAATAATTTTTACTTGTCTGCACAGAAACGTTACAATGTTCACTTAGCTCTTGTTTACAGTCTAACAGAATCCACAAGCATTTATAAACGCTTATATTGATAAAAATACAAAATGTAAAATTATTTATGTAAAGAAGTTACAGAAAACGTAGCTTTGTTTTTATATATAATAACCTTTACAACATTTAGTTAACATATGCTTTATATTTTTTATTTAAAATTTACAGGGAGTGTATTTTCAGAATTTGTATTTTGCTGTCTGCATTGACGGAACTGAAATTGCTTTTTCATATTCATTTGTGGTGTCCAATACGAAGTTTTACAAATTAATTGTCACTCAGTTATGAACAACATTTTAAGTGTTATGATAGATTGTAGTGTCTAATATCTATTGCAAATTTCTCCTCTTTGGCTGTTCTCATGACCTACCCTAAATTTTTTGGACATTATGTTATATTATTCTCAAATTGCGTTTCCTTTACCACGTTCCGATACAGCTCCCTCCTTCAGCAAACTTTTTTTTGACTTCTGCTGCATATTTGTTTTTGTGAAAATGGCACCTGATCTAGAGTATAGAACTTTTACTCTCCTCCCATGTACTCTTTTTCAATACATAGCGTCCCGTTCACGCTGCAAATTATATTTCTCCCTTTCTCTTCTTTTGTTTTCTTTTCTAACCCTCTCCTTAATTTTTTATCCCTCTCCATGGCATCTTTAGCTCTTCCTTTTAAGCTATCCACGATTTTCGTTGCCTGTTATATCGACAAGGCGACGTGATAGTCATCTTGCTTGTTTACACGCAATCGTATAAAGGTGAAAAATATACTTGATGTACGCAATATTGAATCATCTTCTCTTTCTCAATATCATACCTTTGATAATGTTTACTGTTTACATTTTTGTCAAAAAGTAACCTTTTAACTGAGCATGCAACAAACAAACTATTTAATTCTTAATGCAGACAAAATATATTAAGGCATTCTAACGACAATACCACAATACAACATTTCTCATAGCTAACAGATTAACATATCTAACTTTATCATGTATCAACATACAATTTTATTGAAGGAAGAATTTGACTTGTATTCTTAACGATTCAAAGATAATGTATAGCAAACACTGTAGATAAGCTCTTTGGCATAAAAGATATTTCTGCACGTGGATGAAAATTTATTTAATTAATAATATCTTCTTCTATGACTGAAAATAAGAAAAAAGTATAAGGATAGTTAGAGCGTATGTGTTGCTGATATCATATTTTAAAGGAAAGGTAAATAACTTGAAAATTGTCAATATTGTGTTCAATAAATATGACATCTGCGATGCCACTATGTCGGTGTGCTTGACACCCTATTGAATTGGATGTTTTATCAACAACCAACATATTTTCTTTGCATATAGAAGATAAAAGCTTTCAGTGTAAATAGTTTGCTTCCGTCAGGCAGACGTCCTTCACAATGTTTACATTAATTTGTGAATTTCTTTTAACTTTTTATATTGCGTAAACAAGAAGGATCAGCTTTCAGAAAGTATTTACCAGTTGTTAGCTAGTTGTTAAACGCATTTATCATTTTTGTAGAAGTCCAATTACAAAGAAGACAAGGGATTGCCTAAATGAGTCCTCGTGTGCCAAGAATGAAGGAACAGAGTGTTTGTAGAACGTTTAGAGTACAAATTTAATGCAATTGAAATGAGCATACAAATAGTATTATTTTAAAACTGAGAACTGAACAAATCGATGTTAGACGAAATATGACTTATATTTGACTGAAACAAATAGCTCAAAATTAAACAATTAAAATCACAGAAATATGACGAGATTTTCTTTGCGGAGATATTCGTACATTTTGGCAATCGCATCAACTACCTATTCATGAACCGCATAAAGTGCTACAAACAGTTTCTTAGTTACTTCAGAGTTAAAGATGATGTTTGCTGTCTGTATTAATGTTTGTCTCAGATATTTACTGCAGAAAAAGCATACATGTTGTAAGCCAGAATTTAATATGCTAGGAACATACATTTCAAGTATTAAATCTCTTCAATGTACGGACGAACGCTAATTGAAGTGTACGTCCAAACATATTTTCCTGACATTTACCACAGAGTACATGTGCAATTCACTGTCAAGAAAAACAAGTCGGTTTGATCAGTTTACTGGTTCTTCCAAACTTAAAATACCTTGTGATCTTTAAAGGCTTTTTTAAGAAATTGCAGAATATAAGAATAGATACTTCCTAATTCATGCAGATTTAAGAATTCATTGATTGAGCTTTGTTGTACTTTGACTAGAGATAAATATAGTAAAGGATTGTTACTGAGCATTTGACAGCTGTCAAACTTGACAAACATTAAAAAACAGGATTCTAGCTGCATACCTGCCACGAGAATAAGTTCAGCTGTTACTACTGGAGAAAACATTATTTTGTAACTGGTATTCGCATAGCATCAGTTCGGTTTTAAAACAGCCTTCGCGCGCTTTTAAAGATAAACCGCAGCAACATGTCGAGACTTTAATTTAACCAACACCAGGAACGCCTGCATGTAGACAAGGGTGGTTGGGGGAGGGTTTCCACTGATGGCACGTAAGTGAAATTTTTCAAGTCTTCGAAAATTTCCCCGACAACACCAAAATTCAAAATATTTCAAAATATGTTTAACGTTAATTTTAAATGTAAACCGTACATATAAATTAGGCAGAAAAACTTTATTGCTGAGAGCAGATAACATTGAAATATTTTTTCCTGTAGCTTCCTCGGTATTTCAATGAAAACTTTCAGTGAAAAACACTAACTTCGCGAAGGCAAAATTAGGCCACTGCACATCGTGACATTTTGGCTGGCCCTGTTTTGTTACACATTTCTTACGATAATGTGCAAAGTTTGATACTTCAATAAAATGATCAGCTACGTGAGATCCCTTGTTGCTTACTGTTAGTAAATGCTGTTTAAAAGTTTCATCGTGAGCGCAGTGACCCAAAAACTCGTTCATTTGCCCGCTACCAAGCATCAGTGCTGAGTGTCTATGTATCCTAAAGGTACTTGACTCGTTAATTTAATATTAAAGACTTTCAAAAAGAGCGCGAACAGTTTTTGCTTCACGTTGTATGCTATAAAACACCTTCTACAGGTGTTGCATTTGACGCCCGAAACGCAGCAACGTAAAACTTGAGGCTAATTAGAACTTCACTTCTGTTCGATTTTGGGCATCTAACGTCTAAATTTGAAGATACTTATTTGTTTGAAATAAATCGTCTCTCATTACGCATTTTTGCATTTGTCTTACGGTAAGACGTTACACTTAGTTTCGATCCGTGGTCGCATTATCTTACTGAAAATTGTATTGTCAAGTCAGACAGATTAGCGCAAATTCAACTTTGAAAAATTATTACTCCCTACTGAAGAAATCTTTGGTCATCAAAAACACAGGTTACATGCCAAATTTAAAGAAGAATTGAAAACTGTTGGCAGTATCATCAATGATTCAGAAGATATTAAGCAATTCATGCGATATGGTACGAAAATTGGCTTTGAAACAGCCTAGTAAGGAGTTGGATGCTAACTAACTGATAATTTATTGTGGACTATTATTCTATTGTCTATGAATCTACAGCAAAATGTTTTGCCAATAAAGTTCTTGCAATCTTTTCAAATAGTAAAAAACTAATAGAAACTAACACAACGACATCGACCAAAGTATTAGTCGTAAAATCAACACCATGATTTAACCTTGTTATTACCATTGAATAAACCTGAAATTACAAATTTTTCTAATATGCTACGGACGTTTTTGTTTACGAAAACCAATGCGTTCACAGTTTCGTGTTGCATTTTTTATTAAAAATGTTCCCTGCTGCAGGAAACACACATTCTGAAGGAACGCGAAGGAGCCGAACAACATCTGCCATTTCCCTTTGTGTCCCCTCATGTTGCGTATTGCCCCCTCCAGTATTTCATGGTCAGGATTGCTTTACTATCATAGCCAAGTCATTCGTGTCCTCCGCTAAATTTGATACCACTCACCGTACTGATGCTTTCTCTCAAATTATTTTTGTAAGGCTGCAACTCCGCCCCAACCCTAGTGTCATACACTAAAGTTTTGCAAGAACTGCTCTCATGGCTATAGCTATTCAATCTGTAATTAGCAGTTTATCAGTCAATGCTATTCAGTTAGTCTATTTGGTCTGTTATTGCTATTAGATCAGCTGTCGCTATTCGATCAATTGCATTATTCTATTATCTGTTGCTATTCCAATAGTCGTTGCTATGAGAATACTTATTTGCTATTCGGACAATCCCAATAATCACCCTATTCGGTTACAGCCGAATATTGGATTAGTGAAAGATGTAACCGAATACGAATACTAGTAAGCAAATATCGATTATTCGACTTCCGGTGGACTTGAATAATTAAAATGTAAAATTAGGGAGCAAACATAGTTTACGCAGCGAGTCACTACAAATGACGCTTATGCGAGTAGTCGTAGTTTATTAAATATTCCATCCTACGTAAGTAAACAAAAGGAAATGAGCTGTTGCCTTAACGTTCGCATGAAGGAAATTAAATTCATTTCATTTAATAAAAAGGAATCCACTGTGAGACTCCGACTGTCATTTTCAATATCAAAATATCACCTGTTTACACAAGAAATATAAAGCGGAGCGCTAGTAAACCTTTTTACTTTGATGACCAAATTTTGATTTTGAGAGGATATCCGAATATCATCGCTGTTTCGGGTCGCTGGGAACTTCGATATACGTTAGATATTTTCCCCTTTCAACTTATGTGGTAGGTATTGCTTACATCGCTATTGCCTCTGGTAATGTAAGAACAGTGTGTAATTTGCCCCAAACATGTAAACACATGTAAACACATTCAAGCCGTTGGTTATATTCAAACTTTGTGCTCAAGACAAAATCTTTACATTATGACCACAAAAAAATAAGAAACAAAAATGTTAATGTAAGTTGAAAGATCTAATGTAGAGTGGCAAGTACACATTGCAAATTACTTTCAAGCTAGTCAATTTGTAGGAATGAAAGTATAATGCCTTTTCCATATATATGATTGTTCATGAGAGCTTTTGCACATTCCGTCAGGGGGGGGCAAAAGATTTTAATTTTTTCCTTTTAGTTTTAATTGATTACGTTTTTAATGCAGTTTCACTTTAACAAACTAATATTGTATCAAGAACGTAAATATGCAGATTATAAATTAAGCGAGAAATTTGAAAACTGGAAATTAAAAAATATGTAGCTATCCTTTATTTTGAGTTTGACTTGTAAATGTAGTTTTCCGACTAAAGTTCAGTAGTCAAAGAAATAGTTAAGCATGACAATCTACAACGTGTTTCTTTTTCCCTTTCAATAATTAATAATGTGAAAACATTTATACAATAAACTTAGAGACAAAGAACTGCAAATTCTGCTATGTGTCAGGGGCAAAGAATGTACTTTTATGCTCATTTCCTGATTGGGTATTTTTCTCTCACATTCATCCATAAAGGAAGTTATGTTTTTGCCGGCGTTTGCATGCACGTTTGCTTGTTTGCAAAATATCTCAAAAAGTTTAACATATATTGTTCTCCTATTTTTCTCTGTGTGTTGGTGTTCTCGCTGCCTCGAAGTGATTCGCCTTTTAAGGTCAACCGCACTAAATTACTGGGCTCTGGATTACATTGAAATTTTTCCGACGTTACTGCAGATTGGGAAAGTTTATTGCGAAATAATTTGGTAAAAAATAGCAGGAATGACATGAAAATTGGCCATAGCGGATGACATGCTAATTGATCATAGCACAATTCCGGATACTTAGATCCAATACAAGAAAATACAGAAGATATCTTTTCACGTCCAATAAATCTTCAACTGTAGCTCAAGTTATTAAATGACTATTAATTTTGGTATAAATTTAAAAATATAGTGAAAACTGACTTGTTTGACCAGAGATCTGCGGTCCCAGGACAATTTATTTATAGTAATTTAAAGAGTCTGGTTTGTTTCTTTGGCTGTGGTTACTTCAGTTGAGGGTACTAGATGGAGTACTTTCTTGTAACCACTTTTTGACTTATAATTAGGAGCTCGTCTGACAAGCAGATCGTTGTATTTGTTGAGCCATTTTGCGCCTGAGTAGGTGTCCCTGTTAGTAAACCTTAGACTAAATCTTCCTTCCCTTATACATATACGGAACAATCGTATCTAAACTTACCGACATGCCGAATTCATTTGGACTTGAGCCCTACCTCTATATTTTATTTGTTAGCTGCAACAGATGTTAGCCTGACACTTTTGTCGTATCCTCTCTCTGTGTTCCTTTCGCTTTTCTCTTCCACAATGCATGCCAGCACGTCAGCTTTAATTTTTCTCTCTCTCATCATCTCTTCAAAAAGTCTCATTTGTCGTCTTTTATTGTTAACGTGAATTCTCCCTTTTCTTCAATGTGTTTCAGTACGTCCACATTAGTTCTTTGTGATGTCCATCGTATCCTTAAAATTTCCCCCACCGCATTTTTGCTGATTCCAATTTATCTTGCATCTCCTTGTTCACTTTCCATACAACAATCGTCTAGCACTCTTGAAATAAAACATGGTTACCATTTCGTGTGTCTGACTCCAAACTATTTTAACGTAGCATATTGAAAGTATAATGTGAACAAAGCTTTTAGAAATCAGATACCAACAAACTTCTGTTATTGCCTAACATTGCCTTCTGCAATATTTGTGGATTTCGTGCCAGCTCAAATAAAATATTTATTTGAACTGTTTCAGATAAATGTCAAATTACTGAACTTTGCATTTCTGTGCGATTTTTACTGAATATTTGACAAGGTATATGGAACAAGTGTTCAGAATATCAGAATATTTTCTGTCTTAAATCGACATAAAGTCAACATAAATTATAATGTTTGTCATCAAGAAACCACAGTTTCTTACCAGTTTACTATGCACCATTTAAACCCATAGATTTTCAAAGTAAAAGACAACTTAAGGCTTTTTGAATAGATAAAGCCGAGGATTAAAATTGAATTTTTTACTTCTGACCTTTTCGCTTTCGACCCTCGTTTTTGCAATTCTATCAGAACATTTCGCATCTTCGTATTAGACATCCTCAAAAATGATATAAATCACTAAAATAGTTTTTTTGTAAGTAATACCAGCGGCGGGATTTTAATTGATAGCATGCCCTGCAGCTTGTACAGAAGGTAGTAAGAAACATATGAGCAAAATGTGGGATACCATGGAGGTGTTATTTGGGGCTATTTGCTTTTGATCAGCAACAGAACTTTGCAATGTCACGGACACTCATTGAACGAGTGGTAAATAGAACCTAACACCTTTTAAAGTTGCAAACATTCACAACAATTATAGTTCTGTGTGTTAATGTGTAGTAGTTAAATGCAATTGTCCCCCATTAGGCTAAAAACATTACAACAGCGAATTTTCGAAGTTGATTAGAACAGTCACAATAAAGCACTTGCGTTCATACCAAGCGTTCCTTTTCTGTCAACGTTTTTCGACTCTAGATCTATATCAAAATTCAGTTTTGATAACTCGGTACAATTTGCTAAACTGTTCCAAAAGTTTTAGAGAGTCTATGCTTTTTTATCTCTGATACAAAAGGGCTCAAAAACGAGTGCAAGATTTCTCAGTTTATTTAGTTATTGATAAATGGGAGGAAGTGATAGATTTCTATCCAGCGTAAATGATGAGTGAAAGAATCCGTACGATGGTTTTCTGTTAACAGTGTTGTAAGTTCATCAATAAAATATTTTTACTTAACAAATTAGCCGTCTGAGAGATTTTTGAATTCCAAGGTGGTGCCGTACTTGAAAACTCTTGTGCTAATGGGAAGATAACGTGGTTCAAATGATTAAGGTCTCACTGGGATGCCTTTAACAAACTCGTAAGCACTTACGGCGGCGAGGGACTAAAAACTGACCGTTTAAAGAATGCTTTAAAAGATGGTTAAAAAATGATTTTTTACTTTAAGTAACATTACAGTCACTAAGTTAAAATAGCTAAAATGCTTCTCTTTATAACGCATTTCTCATCACCTCGTGTTCACGAACTTTTGATCCATGGACCAATTCCTAATAAGTATTGT
>JANTCA010003856.1:0-10530 GCA_024741275.1 Chironex yamaguchii | reverse complement strand
GATAAGTCGAACATTCGATAACTCGAACTATTTTTTTGGTCCCTTGGAGGTTCGAGTTATCGGGAGTGTACTGTAATCCTGGTTAAAAACATCAGTGTCCGATCACTGCAATTTTGCTCCTGTTCCTTATAAAAAACCTTTCTGTGCACTTCAATAAAGAACTCGTATTAACAGTGACGAGATACTTGAAAGCCGAAGAGCAATAAGTTTCAAGGCAATTTTCAAGTTTTGTACCATGAAAATTTGTGTATGTGTTCAATGAGAACGCGCCCACGTGTCTAAATGTAAATGTCTAAAGGTCTAAATGATATCCCAGCATTGGCGTGGCCATGGGGAGGTATGTGGGGGCAATTGCCCCCCACTTTTGGTGAAAGATAGTCCTCAGGATTCCTTCAGCACTGTCTTATATAGCAACTTTCACGAAATAATCAAAGTTCCTTATCATAGTGGCAAGCCCATGGTATCGCGAAATGCATTTTAAGTTAAAGAAAAGGGATGGACCTCAAAAATTTAATGGAAGTGAAGCCTCCAGACTACCTCAAATTCTGCCCCCACTCCCCATCCCCTATATTACCTCTAGTCACGCCGCTGTGTTCCAGGCTACCTAACAGTCACAATATTTGCAGTTAGTAAGACTGAAAACGTAAAGGATTTTGTGCTCAACTGGACTCCATAAATAACACCGGTTGACTAAAGCTTAACTTGTACAATTGATTTAACAGAAATGCCAAAGCAGGGAACATTCTTCCAGCTTTGTCACACCTTTTGCAAATCGCTGCCGATTTGAATGAATCTAAACCTAGCAATCTTCCGCCTTCAGTCCTGCTCTTAAATCACACAATCCAAATTGCAATGGAACACCTATTTTGTTGTTAAACCGTAACAAAGCACTTTGTCAATTTCGAAGAATTCTGCACATAAAAAGCCTCTTTTCATACAAATTTTCCTTGTACAGCAAATAGTAAGGAAGCGTCGAGCAAATTAAATGAAAGTTAAATATTCTCTGCGAAAGGATAGCTTCCGACAATCCAAAACAACCTTAACATTCCGTAATTAAAAACCGAAAGCCTCTGGATATCAAGTCCTGTTTGACCTGAAAGCTCACTGATTGCCATAAGCAAATCTTGTACATCAGCCTGCTTACGCGTCTGAGTAAAAAATAATAACAAAGTGATGCACCAAGAACACAGTCAGTCAGTCAGTCATTGCGTTTCCGCCCATTACTGAGCATTCACAGCTTCTACGGTAATAATTCTCCACTGAGGGCGATCTTGAGCTAAAGTTTCCAGGTGGTGTAGCCATGTGGCATTGTACACCTTCCTGCTAAGGCCAAGAACACATTCTTAAACTGTACTTCTTAACGGTTCCTTTTGATCTGATAAAGACCTTTACCAGGTTGCTATAGTTACACCGGACCCATAATCAGGATAGTGTGAACTGCAACTACCTCCTTATTATCCTTTTAAGAATATTATCAGATCTCATATATTACACAATACGGAATAACAGACTTTACAAATAAAGGTTGTCATATGTTCTCGTTGAGACAACTTCTCACAGTAATCTTGGCTGACGCAACAGTCATAAAAAATTTAAGTTTGTAAACAACAACATCTCGCAAAAAGGGCCCTTCTGAAAAAAATTATGCTTTGAAATAATTACAAAGGAGGCAGAAGTGGCAGAATTCAAAAAAATCATCATAATCAAGACCCAAAGGGTTCTTATCACGTCCAACTATGAATTGAAATTTTTTGGCACATTCATGGAAGTATCCCCGTCTGGTCATTCCCTAATCAAACAGCAATGATCATATTTTCAGGTGAAACAAGGCAAAGAGAGACCTCATACATCAATAGGAAAGTAGTAGATTAGCGTCATAAAAGTCGCATAAGCTAAGTGCGTGTAAAAACCAGCTCATAAAACATTTCTACAAAACCAAAGGGAGTAGTAGTGAGTGATTAAATTGTCATAAAAGCAAGAAGAGATATAGAGGACATCTCCCCAAAGTATTTTGCAACCCTTTTGTCAATATTGCATTAATCTTTATGGAATTTAACGATAAATTTTAAAGCATAGATTAGCATCAGGGTACTATACCATGCACATACTCGTTTAAACGCCAACTAAACGACGGTAGTCCGAGGTTCCGCGTGAGAAAAACGTTGATAGAAAACCTTAGTTTATAGAAAATCAAGGAAAATGCAAGTAATAAATTAATTTACCCGACTCTATTTCTCAGCTAAATCTACCTTATTACTGCAGAAATGGAAACGATTTTTCAATCGTGCAGTAATTAACAGTTTGTTTATTCCAGTGAACCTAAACCGTCGGCTACAAAAACGTATTTTCACATGGCCACCAGTTACAAGTCAAAATATCCACTTTTTCTTAAATTCCAATCGATTCCTTACTAGTTTATTTCGTGAGAAAATATTGTGTCCAGACAGGACGATATCAAAAACCTTCTTGTCACCCCCAATTATCTACTGTAATTAAAATTCATTGGGCTAATTAACAACACCGACATATTGATGCTTGTATTTGACGGCTATTGATCACTGTCCATGAACTAGCCCAACCTCTATAAAGCGTTTACATCCTATCATGCCACCCGTTTCGAGTTTAGCCACCCGGAACAGCGTTTACAAACGGAGGTAGTTTATGAGGAATTAATGGCGGGCTGACGATCGGTTGTTAAGAAAGTGACTATGATATTTGCAATACGAGATTTTCGTACATTGTAGAATATATATGGGTCTTAACCTAGGATCATCATGAGTAGCATTGACTGGGTGGATATGGAAGAGGGGAATAACACCCTACAGAGGCCTACTAAAACATCAAATGCAGCAAACACAGGTATGATATATTTTAGCTCTTACTCTCAACCCTGATATAATAATCTTCAGAACTTATTCGTCTTAACAGTTTTACACTTGGGATGGCATACTTTACGTTCGTACAGCAAAATCTCAGCAAAACCTCTTGCTAGATACATCGTTTGCACTGTTTGTAATAAACGTTTGATCAAGGTGAACATATTTACTGAAAACATTTCCACGCTTCCACGATTAAATTTTCAACACCATCCGTTGTAAATCTTCACGGGACAATAATTTTCGTTACGAATAAACGAGTATAATAGCTGTCAATTTAAACACTTAGATGCCACAAGACTGGTAAATACGACAAACAAGAGGCTGTAACTTTTAACAAAATTCTGGAGCATAAACGATTCATCCGAGGATTTTCGTCCTATAGGGGGTCTAATAGTTATCCAGGGCTTTAAGCGCTGTAGTGTGCACAAAATAATGCTGTGTAGACGCTAGGTGAATCAGACATTCTAGTTGGGCTTTGGATAAGTGGTCCGAATGAAAAATATATTTCTAGATTATTCGCACGAAAATAGCTATTGGACTATTTTATGCTTACGTTCATGAGCTAGTGCCCTTGCGTTCATTGCTGTAGAAAAGTTCTTATTTAAAAAAAGTAGTGCTAGAAATACGTTCTGCAAAACGTGCCCTCGATGCATGAGTAAATCTGTCAATAATTCCTGGGTAACAAAAAGTGTGTAGACACTAGTTTCCGTCACAAGACTTCCTTAACCTACCACGGCAAATTTTTACAGTCAACCTTACCTTATTAAGTTACGCAAACTAAAAGATAAGGGAAATAGGCAAACAAGGTGTGTCACAATGGTGTTTTTACACTTACCAACAACTTTAAGGTTTCAGTGTTTTAAGACCTGAGCCATGATATCTAAACTTCATCAGAGTGACTCCATGTGATTTTCAGCGATGCAAACTATATCTCGGGATAATTCAAGTAACATGTGACATTAACTACCAATGGATTGACTCCAGCCAGTCACTAGTAACCAACAATTTCGTTGGCGAAAATATCCAAAGTTTTCCGGTCTGAAATTTTTTAGGCCGATATTATACATTTATTGTAAAAATATTTTAGTCAAAATAGTTTATTTTATAGTGTGTAAGACACTACTGTATTATGCCGGACTAAGAATTTATTACCGCAAGCACAAGGGATGTTTCACAATCATACAATCATAAAAAGTCACAAAACCACAAAAACCAAAAGAACATCTCCCTCTTCGTATGGACGCATTAGGAAAGGACTTGGTCAAGCTCACGACTACTGACAAACTCACTGGCATAGGGCTTAGCCTTAAGTACAAAGTGTTTCTGTGTAGTAGATATGTGTTCCCTAGGACCCTGTGGACGATAAGAGACAGGCGAACGACAAAACACGCTGTTTGAGGCAGAGACTCGACGAGAAGGCATAATAATTAGGCATTTATGGATTACGTATACTGAAGTCATTTAAAAGGGTTTGGTACAGTGCTACGTTTGTAGTACTAAAAACGTTACCATTTTACACGGGGTAACCGTATCAAGAGGTATCTTCCATCTGTCGACTCTCCTCACAGTCTATACACTGGTTCGTGTTAAATCGAACGAATGACTTTAGAATATAAGACCGAGGGTATCAAGGCGCACCCTGTCCACTGGTAAAGTGTGCGCGACTGTCGATTACAGAACACTCAATCTGACGTAAACTGTAACTAGCTACAACCCAAGCAGACAATAAATGCCATCTAATGCCATTAAATAAGACACCACAAGAAATAGGAGGAGACAAAGAATCGTTGTTGTGCTATGAAAATGAATTACGGTGTATTTTTCTTCCACTGAAAAGGAATGAAAGGCAGCTGTTCACACACACCGTTTGAAAACCAAGTACTTTACATATTACGGGAAGACCTGAAACACGCAGCTGTAGTAGTAATTATTCTTACGTAAGAAAAAAATCTACACGTGGATCAGCTTGAGCCAAATCATGGCTTTGCGGAAGAAAGCTTACAACAATAATAAAGTAATAGCATTTTAAAAGGAAGGAAGTTCCTGTCTTCTCCTGTCGTCAACATGTACTAACAGCGACTAATTGTTTACGGTGTTCAAAGGACCAGAAGGAGGACGAGGAGAAGGACGAGGAGAAGGACGAGGAGAAGAACGAGGAGAGGGACAAGGTGAATTAGGACAAGGACAAGGACAAGGACAAAGTGAATTACGAGGAGAGGGACAAGGTGAAAACGCGGGGAAGGACGAGGAGACGGACAAAGTGAATTACGAGGAGAGGGAGAAGGTGAAAACGCGGAGAAGGACGAGGAGAAGAACGAGGAGAAGGACAAGGTGAACAACGAGGAGAAGGACGAGGAGAAGACCGAGGAGAAGGACAAGGTGAACAACGAGGAGAAAAACGAGGAGATGGACGACGAGCGAAACAAGGTGAACAACGAGGAGAAGGACCAGGAGAAGGACAAGGTGAATTACGAGGAGAAGGACAAGGAGAAGGACAAGGTAAACAACGAGAAGAAGGACGAGAAGAAGGACTAGGAGGCGGACAAGGTGAACGACGAGGAGAAGGACAAGGTGAACGACGAGGTGAAGGACGAGGAGACGGACAAGAGGAGAAACGAGAAGAAGGACGAGGAGAAGGACAAGGTAAACAACGAGAAGAAGGACGAGGAGGCAGACAAGGTGAAGTACGAGGAGAAGAACGAGGAGAGGGACAAGGTGAACACGCGGAGGACAAGGGGACGGAAAAGGTGAACGACGAGGAGAAGAACGAGGAGAAGGACAAAGTGAACGACGAGGAGGAGAACGAGGGGACGAACAAGGAGAACAGCCGGAACAAGAACAAGGAGAAGGGTAAGGTAAACAACGAGAAGAAGGCGGAGGAGAAGGGCAAGATGAACAACGAGGAAAAGGACAAGAGAACAAGCACGAGGAGAAGAATGAAAATAAGGAAGAGGAGAAGGATAAGGTGAACGAGGAGAAGAACACGGTGAACAACAAGGAGAAGGACAAGGAGAAGGGCGAAGAGAGAAGAAGCACGAGAAGTAGGAAGTGGGGAACGAGGAAGAGAAGGAAAACATGAAGGACGAAGAGAAGGGCGAGGAGAAGGATGCGGAAAGGATCAAGAGTGGGATAAGGCCAGTGATAACAAAGAGGTAGATGATCACTGTAGCGCATCTTCTATTCGTGGTGGCTGTGTTACAAGTGGTCTTGATAGCTGTGGCTACAACAATTGCGACCGTATGAACTTGTTTTTGTGGTAGTAGCTCTAATTGACATTCTTCTAATGGTGGTATCGGTAGTGGCAAGGGAGTCATACTATTTAGTGAACGTTGCTCCATGTTTTTATGCTATTTTCCTATTTTTTACAGAAATGAACACAGTGACTACAGACCCTATACTTTATCCGGCCATCCTCACGGCATTTTCAGCATGTGCTATATTAGTATTAGCTTTGTTCCTTCTAACTCACAACAGCTGTTGCCATAAAAAGAGGTCGTCAAAATCGAAAAAAGAAAGTGATGCAGTGGAGGAAATATCAGGCACTCAACATACTGCTAAGATTGTCTACAATATACCAGATCGAAGTCACCCTAAGTTAACTTCAGTGCTGCAACAAGAGAATAATGATGTTGCAAATGAAGTGAAAGAAAACTATCAAGTCGGTGATTGTAGCAATCCTATCATTTGCTGTCCTGAGAAAGACGGGTACGTTTACGATCCAAGGCACGAGAAAAGTAAAGGGGACAATAAAGCCCCAAATTATCACAGCTTCCATTATCATGCCAATGTAGATTCTAGTAAAGACGATTTGGCAACAGTGCGAGGGACCAAGTCAATAAGAAGTGAACCAGTTACAGCCAAGGACAAAGCGCTTGTTGCTATTGCGATGAAACACTTAACAGAGAATTTAGGAAAAGACAAGAAAGCCAAAACGAAAAGTCATTTGCAGAGCACGACGCAGAATTCGAGTCAAACACTCCACAATACACGAGGTAGAAGCCCAACTCACAAAAAGGGGAAGCGAAAACTTCCACATGGCAAAAGTGAACTTGCAATGAGATTAGAGGGAGCGTTCTTGTTACCAGAGCAAGAGCGAAAACCACGTCCTGTTGTAAAAGCAAATAAGCCGACAGATCCCACCGCCCACAGCAAGCACTCCGACACTGTCCCTCCAGTGGCCGAGGAGAAACAAGAGGTTATCAAAGAAAAAATGAAAGAAAAAGTGCACGATGAACCTTCTCCAGTTCACACTGTGATCGAAGAAGATGCAGTCCAGTCCCAGACAAGACCTGCGGCAGAAGAGTGCAGCAAAGCACACAAAACAACAGAATTGGACAAAGGCGATACGTCTTACTGTGAAAATAAGACAAAGACATCGGAGGGAGACGTTCGTGTCGAAAATGGGGAAGAAATAAAGTCTCGCCCAAGGCTTTTTAGTGACAAAGAGCTAAAGAATACTGTAGATTTTAAAGGACTTCTTATCGATCGATGGGTTGACGACACTTTAAAGCGTCAAGGAGCAAGTCCAAGCGATAAAGAGAGCGAAACAACATGGGAAGTACAAACACAACTTAATCTCTTGTATGACGACGCGGATTCGATTCTAACAAGTGTATCCCGTATGGATGAAAAGAGGTTGAAGAAGCTTCGCGAGTCTAAGTTCTACAACGCAGTTTTACTTGACAATACTAAAAGAAAGAAAAAACAAAGAGCAGACAAGACAAGAGATGTGAATGACGAAGATAAGCAGGAAAAAGAAAATCAAGTCGAAGTGTGTCCACAGGAAAAGCAACAAGAAAGGAAAAGCGACAAAAGTAAACATAAGAAACCGGATAAGAATGAAAAATCAAAGAAGGAAGTTCCCGAGAGAAGTACCTCCAAGGAAGCAAAGGAAGATCAAACTTGTCCTAACGTGACAGGTAATGGGAGAATCTTAAGCGAACCACTCACCTACAATGATGCAACTGTAGGGATTGGTGCACACCCGGAGGACAATGGACACATAACTTCTGATACTTATATGAAGAAAGTATCTGAGGTCCCAACTACCTGCAAAGACTTTTTTGATAAAAAAGAGTCCGGTGATGGTCAAAGCATTACCTCTTTAACCAACTGGGAGAAGGAAAGTAAGGTGGGACTCAGACGTAAAATGATATACGGTGAACATAATTCAGAGACATTGAAAAACTCGGATGGGTATAATGCAACGATGCATAACACAAAACCATTGTCAACTGAAGAAATTACTACAGGCGGGCTAGGAATTTCAGCCAGTCGAGCCACGAACAAGGGAGAAAGACCAAGAATGAATCGCAATGAGTTGAACAGAGGAAAACATAAAGGGGAGGGAGCGCGAACTCAAATGCCTCGGCGGTACTATGAAGAAGAGTATACTCCCTCAAAGGACACTTTGGAGACGGTTCCATTGCCACATAGTCGTCTACTGATTGAGAAACGCGGATATCCCGTAAGGGACTTGTCACGAAAGCCGCATTATGAACTGCATAAACATTCTTTTACAACTGACGACTTCACCAGTAGGCAGGTCGGGCTACATGATGAGACTACTTCTGATTATATACATACCAGTACTCCACTGGACGACAGCTTTACGACAGCCGAGGACAATTACACACATAGAAATCGACTATCGAAACACAACAAGCGTACAACTCACCGCGAGAAATTGCGACGGCGTCCGACAACAGGACATGACGTGGATCTTCGCCGCAAAGAGCGGGATCTGACGCAACCGAGCCTTGAGACAATCAATGAGCGATCCACTGTAAGTGATGGTATCTTAGACACCTATGATCATGATAGGAGATGGATTGGGGATATTGACGATGAAGATGCCAATCATCATAAACGGACACCAAGGGTGCGCCCGTTGGCTACTTCAGACACGTATACAGACACACGTGATGACGAAAAATGGCGTCCACGTGATGCAAGCACAGGAATAACAACAAACGACACGACAAATGACGTAAAACGACAATCTAAATCCAAGGGAAAACGTTGTCAAAGCACGGAACCCAGTCTAAGTTTCTCCATTTTGAAAAATTTCAAAGAAAATCAAAAACCAGTGTTATATGTCTCCTTGTCAAAAGTTCAAAACTTATCGGCTTTGCTCAACTCGCAAGATTCTTATGTTTATGTCCGCTCATATCTCCTGAATCATGCTGCATCAAAACAAGAAAGTAAGCCCTTCCTTTGCAGCAGCTTAGTACACTTAAAAGAACTGTTTGTAGTGAAGGGCTCATCCTCTGAAAGTCTACTGGCAGATAAACTTGTATTTGAGATTGTGTCACACACGAGTGATACACTAATTGGTCGAGTAACGATCAGTTTGAAAGAACTGACTTCAAAAGGATCTTTATCAAGAACAGACTCCATTAACTACACAGACCTCGAGTCAGCATTAAAAAGATATACTATGTAATTGACGAAATTTTCAGTGTTGTCCCAGCATGATTACATGTACGACAAAAGGAATTTTATTGACCAATTAGAAATAATTAAAAGCTTATGCCTAGAGAAGAGCGTGTATAGTAGCTAAGTTCCAAGAATAGCCCATGACAAACATGGAAAACTACCTATGATATAGAGAACTATTACTTCATTTTCACCTCTTACTAACAGTAATTCAATTCGTAATCCTAAAATGCAGCGTGGTAATAATTAAGAAAAAAACCCAAGTTATGTCTCTGATTCTCATAAAACTGACGAGAGTTACGAGACAAAAACGTTACTATTCCTAATGGGGGAACATTGGTAAATTGACTATCTCTACACAGTTGAATTAGTCCTTCTAATGAAATAAATAGTTTATCAAACATGGAAAACTACCTATGATATAGAGAACTATTATTTCATTTTCACCTCTTAGATCATCCATATCAATAGAGATCATTCATTTAAATAGAGATCATTCATTAAAATAGAGACCATTTACTTAAATAGAGATCATTCATTTAAATAGGGATCATTTATTTAAAAAGAGATCATTCACTTCAATAGAGATCATTCATTTAAATAGAGATCATTCACTTAAATAGTGATCATTCACTTAAATAGAGATCAATAATCTAAATAGAGATCATTCCAACTAAACAAGAATAAAATTGTTACCTTTTCTGAGTTCTGTGCTGCATATAAATAGCATATAGTAAATACCTCGTAGGTATAAGACCTGTCATGTCGTACAGATCTGACACATGGGTGGTTAAGTCAGGGGAAGAGGACTTACTCAAAAGAACAGAATGTGTAATGGCAAGGAAGATGTGTGGCATGAAGCTGACTGATAGGACTCGATCGGAAGAGCTGATGGACAGAATGAAGGACACGATCATTGAGGTCACAAGAAGAAGCACAATCCAATGCCTAGGACATGTTTTGAGAAGAGATGGGAGAAATGCAACAAGAAGGGCTAAGGAGTTTGAAGAGGAAGAAAGAACAGGAAGGCCAAAGCTGACCTGGAAAGATGCCACTCTTAAGAAGTGTAGTAGACAAAGGGGGTGCTTTCATTGAAGGAAAGGCTGTCAGTAACCCGGGAGAAATTTGACAAAAAAAAATGATGATGATGATGATGATGATGATGATGATGATGATGATGATGATGATGATGATGATGATGATGATGATGATG
>JANTCA010003855.1:0-21409 GCA_024741275.1 Chironex yamaguchii | reverse complement strand
TGTACTGTACATATTGTATCTAAAGAATCATCAGCAGAAAAATTTTGACTCCGTTACTTGAGAATACCTTACTAACAAGCACAAAATACCCATCAAGGAATATGCAGAATATCCTATCAGAAAGACTACTTCATCTCATTGCACCTTAATTGTTGATATCGTTAACATTAGGAACGTTACCAGCTCCTTAACAAATTCAGATATCCCTTGATCTTAATCAAATTTTGCAAGCTCCCATGCAGCCTGTACGGTTAATCCATCTACAAAACGACATACTGTTTTATTTAATCTGCAGAAATGGAACCCATCTTAGTAGTAAATAATCAATACAAAAGCAAGAACTGGCACTTTTCTACAGACTATACCCTTGCAAAAGACTCACGTTTAGGGCTAAAACAGCGAGCAATTCGCCGGCAATTAGACAGTATCGAGTAAGACAGCAAACTATTGTACCCAGATATTCACTGTCCTGCGCCTCCACTCAAACTGTAAACTAAGTGTTGCTGATATTCTACAATTCTTACAGATACGGCTGTCAGCCACTACTATGTGCCGGACTTTGCGCTGTCTTTGATTTCTTGGATTTCTTTCTATGACTTCTACGTTTTAAAAATGGCAGGCAACCAACAAGAGATTTTTCCTTTTTGTCTTCATCTGAAATGTCTTGTCTACTGTCACCACTAGTAACATCTGCTGTGTCCTCCGATAAGACAGATTTGTCCGTCACACGATCCGCTGAACTGCGATGTTTTGGTTTGGTTACACTTTGATCATCTCTGTCCTGTCCACATGGTGCTGTTCTTTCAGATAAAGGCATACTCGTAGTAACAACGGATGACATACTTGGTGAAGAGTCTCCTCCAGTCATTGGTGAAAATGAGGAGTCTGTTAAAATGGACGAGTGTTCAAATAATGAAGAGGTCGGTGATATAACTTGTGATTCCATCTGACTTTGTCTATGAGGGAATTGGAATTATATAAATTTATAACTGGCAACTTCTTAAACTTAAATACTGACCGATAATCTTTTCTTTCCCAAAACTAAGGAATATGACATAGACTAATGATGGAGAGACAATGTCTACTGATTATCAAGCGGGTGACAAGAACTGTTGTAAAGGGGATTTACGGGGCAAGATGTCTATGACCGCTTCCGACTTTCATAGGAAAAGTGCTCCTTCTGCTACATTCAAAGGTCGGATTCCTTTCCTGTCTCTATATAGTAAGGATTGTCCAATGCTTGGGATTCGAACTCAATACTTACACATAGCAACGGCTTATTCACTCCGTGACTAGGCTGTCTTGCTCTGGTAATTTTATCTGATAAATTGTGGTAACTTATTGTTTAATTATTGATGCCAAGAATCTTTGAGTGTAGAAGAATGTAACCCAAATAGTATAAAACAGACCTTAGTAACGATCTACAAAAAGCAATGAGAAAAGCTATCAGGATTTCCGGGTTTTTGAAGATTCAAGCGATAGGATGTTTTATGAACATATCATTATGAAAATCTCCAAACTAATAAAGAATCGAGGATTGAGTCGAAATCATCGGAATGCAAAAGTCAATGGAGCCAATCAGAAAACCAACATACTGTTAAACTTTCTGAAAAATAAAAGCATTGTTTTTGGAGTAGCAAACAAACAAACAAATGCGAAAAACATAACGTCATTAGGGGAGATAAGAACAGCTCAATACTCAATCATAATTTCAAAACAAGGAACTAAATTACTAGTCTAATGAATTCGACGGCTTCCAAACTGTAGGATTCGAAGCTCCAGACATACACGCAAGACTGTAAGAGCCGGACACTGAAAGATACCTTACGAGTCAAATTAATAAAAAAACTAGAAGCACTCCGAGAGTACAAACCTCCACCAAGTGAGTATTATTATTAGTAAAACAGCAGGAGTTTTGGTAGCTGGGTTACCCCTCACTACCACTACGAAGGTTTCAATACCAAAAAAGGAATCCAGAATTCAGGATTCTATTTGGATCATCCCCCAAAATTAACCATTTGTTCCTTATCCTAGGTAGGACACTTCCTGAAATTGTCATCAAAATCCATTGTACATTTTTGGGCTATCTTGCTAACGAACAGACAGACCGACAGTTGACAAACTGACTGACAAACAGACAAACGAAGCCAGATAAAAAACCGAACTTTTTGGTGGAGGTGATTATGTTTGAGAAACACAAGTGAAGGTAGAGATATAGTAGTAATGATGTTATAGCACATTTAGTGAATGAATGCACGGTGATCTTGCACAATAAACAAAAGTACAGTTATGATTGTGAACGCCGGAGTTTTGAAGCGGGGTCTAAGAACAGCAGATCTGACGTCCTCTTTACTACCTGAGAGGCTTATCGTTAGACTCATCAAGTAGCTAGCTCTCGTTCAAATCCTGCTACCGGTGGAACTTTTGGCCACTTCTCTAAGAGTGTTGTTGTCTCCTCTTTCCCTTGTAAAAGCTACTTTGATCGTGATTATCAGGGCAGAAAGAGAAAATAAGAAATCCACAATACCGAGAAGGAATCAGATTTTAAATTGCACGTTAATCTACATTTATGTTTTCGGAAATATTTATCAAGTCAAATAAGATAGAGCAGATTAAACAAGTAATTGCAGCTTCTAACAACCAGGCAAACTCATTGCTTAGAGTGTGGTGATGAAAATTGTCTTATTTGCTATAGTCGAGATTGTATTTTATAAAAATGTAAGTACCTTGTTTTTGGGTCGTAACCTGCAAATGCAGGACTTGTTGTCGAGGAATTACCTAAAACAAATAACGTAGAAAGTCAGTTACATGATGAAACAACAGCAGTTAATATAAATTAGACCGTTTTCCCAAGAGATTTGGTGATGAATTCTAAATAAGCCGGACATAGTATCTGGTATGGTAATATTTATGTACATTTTTTATTGGAGCGTTTAGTGCAGCAAGTGCATGCTTGCAGTGGGAGCTACATCACTTTATGAAAGCTTTATATTTAGATGGCATCCTGTTGTAACAAAATATATTCAAAATATATTCAAACATGACCGGAAGGATAGACTATACAGAAGAATTCTGAAAAATATCTAACAAACTGGATTCACCAAGGCAGAATGGCTTTAAGCAAATATAAATTATCATAGATATTACAGAAGCTGATATTGACGAAAATAATTGTAAAAAGAATAATTTTAATGCACAAAAATGGTCAATATATCTATTTAGTCAGTGATGGTTTCCTAAGGTCAATTACGCTAATTGTGATAAAACACTTTTGCTTTTGCCACGCCTTCTTGATAATAGTCAAGACCATAGAGAGTAGCCAAGAGTGTTCGCTTGAAGTGAAAGTCGTGACAACGTTTTGCCTCAGTTTGGTAGCACCAGGTAGGTCAAGGTGCGGGAAAAGTCTTCTTATTTATGTTTCTCATATTTACAGTTGCTTGTAGAGTCCATCCAAAATTTTTAACAAGTACAATATCAGGTGTAGTGTAAATTTATACCAACTGATGTTTGTCAAAGAAAAACATGCATTTTCACAAGCATGTCGTTTTCATTCTTACAAGTGAAAAGTAGTACTCCTTGAAATGAAAGGTTTAGCTGAACAAAAGTCTTGAGTACAGAGGGAAGCTTCTCAGTCCGTTGATTTAATAAATAAGCTCCACTCTACTCATTAATCCACCTTAGATCACATTTTAAGTTACAGAGTATCAGCCTTTAAACATCGCAAAGCGACAATTTATTACAACATGTAGTAAGGACTTTATAAACTACGATTTTTGGCCTTAAGACTTTTGTGGCATATATTGGAACGGATAAATCACCGCTTTCAGTATTTTAGCCAGAAGTCTTCAGTAGACATTTAGGTCAAATTTACTGGGCCTAACACTCACTATGTAGCCAAAAGTCCTTAAATATTGGTTTACGTTACATCCAGCTGAAGCTGTTGGATATAAGTATATTCCTGGCTATCTTATTGCCAAGTTTACCACTTCTCTGATTCAACTTGCTCATACTCTTGCGCTCCCGTCCTTGTTTACATCACAGTCACTTTTCAAGCTTGTGCTATGATTTTTAGCTTTAGCGATTGTCGTGTTGTAGGACAGTCTGTAGAATGAGAACAGTCTAGCCTGAATCAATCTTCCAGAAAGAACAAAAAACCTTTCCTTTATCCATTCCACTGCGTAGTACACGTCACAAGTGTAGAGAACTGGGACGCAGGCTAAGAAACAGGCGTATCAATGTAACAAAATTATAGTAAGTTTCAAAAAGGTATAGACATGAAAAAGATAGAATTTACTTTGTAAGTATGTCCTTGGTCTTTGAGTGTTGCTAGTTCTTCTTGAGGAGGAATGAAACTACAAGAAAGTCCAGTTAATTTCGATTAAAATGACACTTATGCAGGATTACGTCATTCAAGATGACATCGACAAAAATCTTCTTGCAACTATTCAATAATATATAATTGCCTTAAAGGCACAGTCGATATATAAATCTCTCAAATAAAACTGGTATGTCCTTTTGCATTTCAAGATTATCCATCCATTTAAAGAGTATGTAAAAGAGAATTCACAGTAGGCATTCAGAAATTGTGGATCAATATTTCGATTAAATATATTACATCTAACCCGCAATAATAGTAAGGATATATTCGGAGTTTTCGGCTAAACAATAAAATTATGTCAAAATTAAGTCGATTTTGCATTTACCACTCTAAATTTGCTTCCTTAGTATTTTCTTAGGTCTTAGCTAGTGCAAAGCTACTACAATGGCCTTTAAATATCTAAAAAACAACCATGAGCGCTGACAGAAATAAGACTTGGTTTGAATTCATATTCATTTTGACGTGACAAAACACTACATGATTACTACGGTCACAGCAGTATCCAGAAAAACACTAATCCCACATGACCAGCCACACTACCTGGCATACACTCGTTCCATAGGCCACGTTGTAAAACGCGCCTATTTACCATCCATCACAGTTTCCAAAAGCACTGAATCGTACTACAATGTAGTTAGTGTACATCGTTTAGTGCACTAAATGTCAGGTTTTGTGTGTAAATGTAACAAACTACTTTTCCGAGCATTTCCGTTCACCCCTGGGACAATATAACGGCACATATAATTATGGGACACATAACGCCACATACGCCACATACGCCACATACGCCTGTAGCATCCCATTTCGCCCAGAGCAATCACGACATCACCGCCGACATTTAAGTGCACTGTTGTCCGTCAAAACATTAGTGACCTCTTTCATGGGCTCAAAACCGAATTACAGCTTATCTACGTTTTAGGAACCCTTTGTGGTGAGGTTGCCAACAATTATTGATACGTTAAATTAATTAAATACGGTTAGAACTGATATTATTTACAACCACCTTTAAAGGGGCTCATTGGGGAGGGGCTTATACCTGGGAGGTTATAATGGGAGGGATTTTTATGTCCGGAAAAAGAAACAAAAGAATCTGCTGCTCATGCACATTTGTGATATAACATATGGTAAATAGTTTGAGTGACAATGCAGTCATTGTAAGAACTATAGGTGATGATCACATAATAGGTCACATATCAATGTTCATCGCGCGAGTACTAATCGGAATGCTATGTTTTGGCAAAATCATGTCCATCAATGCAGTTTCTGTAGGAAAGCCAAGGATGCTCCCGAGCGTACATGGGTACTTGGCGGAGGCGCCGAAATAGAAAGCAAGTACCATATTTAAGAAAAAAGCTATAAAATGCTTTGAATTATTTAAGTGATATTGTAATGTAACCCAAAACATAGTCATATCTGTGAAGTATGTATAGTCTTGATATCAGCGCTTATGAGCCCGACAATGGAGGGGCTTATAACCTGAAGGGTTATAACTTGGGGGCTTATAACTAGGGGAGCTTGTAAGTGGGATTTTACGGCAGGAGTTAACTCTCTTCATACGTTTTATCATTTTCAGTTGATTTCCAAAAGTAGATAAGAACTTCAAGATATGAACACTCCAAATAACATTTAATTCCAAACTATCAACTAAAAATTGTTAATGTTTGATTTTCTGTTCGCTTGACTTTAAGAACAACAAATGTAACTAACGGCGTTGTCAGCAAAACTTTTTGTCTTTATGTTTGTTTAACTTTCTCTGATTTATACAAAATTCTGTTAACATGGTAATCAAAGTTCTCTCTTTATGTCTTCTTATCATCAGACCCTTAAAACAGAAAATCCTTACTTAAATGATCTTATAGGTGAAATTTTCTCGTAACGTCACTGAACGTACCCCATCGCCATACTCGAAACTCGGCTCACGCACCAGCCACCTTCAATAGAAGTCCAGATGGAAAACTCAGTGGAAAAGGAGGAATATCGTCAACATTTGGACCTTATAATTCTTTTCTTCGACTTTAAAGGTCGCGGGAGATGGTTGCCTCCTGGAGCTCACGAAGCTCGGGACTCATCATCTTCGCAATAACAACAACAGTAACAGATGTACTGCCGTCCAACAGTTCCTTTGTAAAGGTGACATTGACCCCGTTTTACACGTAGAGTGCATAAGGTGGTGGGTTAATAACATCGATTAGGGGGCTGTTACTTTGCACCATGAAGGTAGCGCTAGTCGTGTGTTGGTAAAGGAACTTAAAATATTCCCAATGAAATATTAATCAATTCATTTAACAGAAATCGCTGAAAAATGTTAAAACTTATATTCTTTGTGAAATCGCAAACATGCAGTTCTAATAATTTTTGACAGGAAATATTTTAGTAAAGTTTTAGGAAATGAGCATACGAGGAATTCAGAATTGTGTTGGTAAGGCAATCTGCGCCTTTTACTGCCCGGCCTTTAGATATGTCACCGTATTCAATAATTTCCCTTGCGAATTGAATATAAAAGGATACTCCAGTTTAGTGTGCTTGCCGATGTAACGTTTAGCTCTCAATTTTCTCATTGATTTTTTAAAGGTTTCTTTTCTGGGCATCCATATCTTTTTGCATTCTTAGTGCAGCATTGGTGTTCAAATCTGTCTGCTATTATAACTGTCAGAAATAATTCAGCAAAATGTTTACAGTAATAAATTTAAAATTTGATTGTCATAAAATCAATAACGTTTTGTCTCGGGACAAATTTTAAAAGATGAATTTCACCAGACCTATTTCATTTTATGAATACTTTGCGGCTGTAAGAAAATGTTTTGAACAATTTACAAGGTGCTAAGGAAAGCGTTCTTAAAGTTTAATTCCTGTCATCGAATGGAACTTTATCTTTAACAACTGATACAAAGATTGGTTTTGAATTTGAAAACGTATATAAAAGCGATACACAATGATGTAGTACAGTAAGGTTAGGGACCTCGTCAGAATATAGCAAATAAAATATAATATTTGCAACCTTACCATACTTTTAAGGACGAGAATGAGCCATCCGCTAATTTTCGAGGTACAAGGTTTAAGTAAGGTGTCAACTTAAAATCACGTACTGTGAATCTGTTGCACGACTTCGTAGGTTGAAAATTCGCCGATAAATAATTTTCTTTTTTAATAAGGCGGTAATCTTACGAATACTGTATTTTTCACGTAAACGTGAACAATTTTCCTTACCAATGTTCTATCTAAAATTCAAAGTAAAATGACTTCTACTTGGTTGTCTGCGACTTGATAGTACACCGTGATCAAGAACCCTAAAAGTAAAAGCTGTTTCCATACCTCTATCGTAATCAAAACGCTCAAGTGGTTTATTTAAATCGTAGTATGTGCTTTTTAAGCTTATACTTTTGTTACACGATATCAGGTCATAAGCTATTGCGTTATTTTGTGAGACACACCATAATATTTTGGTGTTCTGTCGGAGACCTAGGGCGCTACTTTAAAATATAGAACACAAGCTTAAAAACTTTAGCTACAAATGCTAATAATCAACACACTCGGCAGATCAAATATCCAACCCTTTAACAGATTGTCATTCTTCATAACAGGGCCAGTGTATATTGCTCAGGTTGCAATATATATTTCATTTTCTCCACTGATAGTGGTTGTTAAGCCAATACATTGAATGACCTAACCTATTTCTTGTAAAGTGACCGAGATATCATGCATTGATGTTATATTTTGACTGATAGGAAATATACGGAAGTTGTCCTACAGACAAAGATACAAAATCTGTGCTCTTAAAAGATACCAAACGATTATTTGCCTTGACCGAAAGAATATTTCTTGTATTCAGAACTTTGAGCAAGTTACTATTAAGATTTATATTTAGTTGAAATTGATATGCTAAGTGAGAAACATATTCTGCTTATGTCTAACCAATAAACAGCAAAGAGCCAGTTTAAAAGCCATACTAAACACACATTTAAACAAGAAAAGACTTAAGACAGCGATCAATTAGCTACAAAGGATAAGCATTACGTCTTATTGAAAAACGTAATATATATTTATAGACTTTATGTGTACCATAAAGTACTTCTCGGAAGATGTTGAATGCCTGTTTTAGTTTCAAGTCACTTCGTATCCTCTGGGAATTGCATCTATCAGGGTAGTTGTTATCATAATAAGAGCCGAAGACAATTTCTTTCGTACTGCTATACAAACATTGACAAAGCAACAGCATCGTGACATGGCAAACCTGGTGTAGTTCTTCCAAAAGTAAAGTACAAACGGCAGATGTATGACCAACCTTTTGCTCAACAGGATAGCATTATTTCACTTCTCCAATCATCGTCCAATTTATGGTCATTGTTTGTTATTCTTACCTTCTTGTTTGCCTCCTGTACATACTACTGAATTGATCCCATATATGTATGCTAAACACACATACGCATGGATTAGTTAGTGATTTCACTTAATCTTCTTTTTATTATTCTGCCATCTTGTCTCAAACTCGTTTAGTGTCTTCATCACACTGGAACCATGAGCACGAGGTCAGGATATTGTTTGTTTGTAATATCCTTCTCTTTAAGAACTAAATTGAAGACATGGACGAGAAATCAATCAGCTTTTGGAGCCCCCCCCCCCCCCCTCATAAAAAAAGAGAAAAGCACGTCGGGATAACAAATTCACGCGTCAATTTTTTGTTTTCCATGCCATCTCGGACTAAAAAACAGCATCTTCACGAACACGTTACACTTTTTATATGCTGTAGCCAGGTTTCGTTGTTAAATTTATGACAAGCCCAGGAAGTCCCCCAGCATGTGGAAGCGAGAAACGTTTTTTGCGAGAAGTCATGCAGTCACGTTCTAACGATTCCTTTTCACATAATAACGACCATATTTTGAACAGATTACGCTGAAGGAAGGAGTCTTTGATCATGAATTTAGGAGACGAAAACATCGAAATCACGACGGCACGCGCGAAAATATGCCAAATGACGCTCCACGTACAAATATGGCGGCCTCCTCATGGCTGGTAAGCTTTTTAGGTCCTAAATTGTGACATGTCTTTCTCAGATTCTTTGGCTACAGACATTAGTTCGTGCAGCAATTTATCTCGCCACCACTAGACCGCATTAATGGAGTGGAGTATGTCATGTCCTCATTGGAAAAACCCATCAAGATCAATGGCAGTCGGTGGGGCCTTTGTGTGGGGGGTGGGGGGTGGGGGTTACATTTCAGATTTGGGTGTGTCCCAATATAGCTACAGGGCCACGTCCGTATTTCGTATTAGAGATGCTACATGAAAACAAAAATGTAACTTTTAGGTCTGTGTTGCTCAGGAACCTAGCCATTTAGTAAATCTTTGATAAAAGATGTGAAGTTTATAAAAACAGAAGTTACAAAAGCAAGGTTACAGCAAATGTTGTATCATAAGAGCAATACTTGACCGTGAGTTCGCCACAGGTGCGCTTTGATTGTTTTTTCTAGTGGGAGGGAGCCATATCGCTGAAAAGGTGTACGATATGCTACTTTAAGGATGAGATATTCTTTAATTCCAACGTGCCATGTTTCCGTTTATGGTACAGGTCTTATGCCTGATTTTGTTTGTAAACATTGTACATTAAACTTCTAGGTATTAGAGCGAGGGTGTAAGTCACAATACTCTTATCCGAGGGGCACAACATCAGACGTGTTTTACGCAGAAAGTGTGGCCTTTTTTCAAACTTTCAGAAGACGATTTCTAGTGGTTATTCGTTTCTTCGTCGTCTACACGTATGATAATCATATACAGACAGTGAATACTGAAAAATGTCTGACAAAGATTTATGTACAGTGGATGTATCGAGTGTATCGGTGTATCGGGTATAAACAATATGGAAAGGAAGCTTCAACTACGCCTACCACTATAATGAGCACAGAATATATGTGTTCTAAGTTTCCTATCGATCTCGCAATGTTCCTGCCATAACAGTGTCTAATCGTCTTCTTTCTATTCACCCATTGTTCCTTTAGATGTGAAATTGCTCGCGGAAGAAAATTCATAATCATATTGTTTATCCTTTCGCTTTCTTGTGCCTGAAATTTTGATTGCATTTTGATAAAAATTTCAGAAGAATTCTTGTAAGATAAAGCTGTTTTTGGAAGTGACACACACCGCAGATTAGTAGCATGTTATACGTTCTCTAGAAGGAAACCATCAACTACAACATTTTCATGCCCTAACCAAGCACCAATTTTGTTTACTTAAAGAAATGTTGTTTATCGGTAGACAGAAGCCAACACTTCGAGAGCCAAGGTACTCAATCGACGCTTATTTGGCCTTTTTTGTGAGAAAACATATTATAAATTCTAATTTTACATCTCATGTCATCTATTGTTAATACTTGTGATAATGAGCCTAATGTTCTTGATGATTCACAGCAGTGAAGTATCATGGGGTTGATGTATCAGTGATAAATACGAAATTGTATCCACGTTTCCGATGAGGAAACCATCCATCCACGATTTATCGCTGTTATTTATGAAACAGAATGTTCGAGCTCAAGCTGTCTTTTACTGAAGGCAGCATCTAACGTCGAATAAATTAATATACTTATATCATAATAATGATAATAATAATATACTGATATCTTTTCTATTAAGGTATTGACGTCTTTAGTCTTCTTCTGCAGTTTTGAGAAAACCTCTAAATTGACATTTTACATGATTCTTTGAAGTAAATTATCTACTCGTCATAAATAATAAGTCTTCTTATCATAAAGGATCAAGACATGCACTTATCCTATCACTAGCTTATAATTATCAATGTTTAATATACAGAATTGAGAACTGATCATGGAAAACTTTCCTACTCACGCACTGGTAACTCATTAAATCAATTTGTACAACTTGAGCGGATCACTGTTCTTCTTTTTTTCTTCTACTGAGATATTATGTCACAAAAAGAAGCAAGTGAGCACAACATTTGTACCGACTGAAATAACCTTAATATAGTTCTTGCAAAACAGACAAAGAAGCAGAATAAACAAAACTTACCGGACTTGTGGCCTCTGATCCGCCACTGAACGTCAAGTCCGTTGCGCTGGTCGAAGAACGTAGTGTTGACTTAGAAGACGTAATGGAATTGATAGACAGCTTTTTGTATTCTCGACTTACTTCACTTGACGGTGTTCTCATCATAACACAAGATAAAACCGCCTCTAGTCGGATTTTTTCTAATTTTGTTAATAAAAGTTCTTTCTTTAGTTCAGCATTTTGGATTGCTGCCAATGTCAGCTGCTCGTTACGCTTAATCTTTTCTTCGCTCGTTACCAGTCCTTTCTTACTAATCCATCGAAATTCTTTTGGGTCTGCTTCCTCGATTATCTTACTTGCTGGCCTTGAGCGATTTTTCTTCCGCGACATAGATACTTTTCTTTCTACTTTATCAGTATCGGTAGAAAAATCCTTTTTCTGGGATTGTCGTGCCATCTCAAGTTTATCTAAGTTGTCTTGCGTTGATGCAGACACTTTTCGAACCAGCTCTTTTTGGTCTGTAGCTGAATGAAATATCTCAACATCTTCTGGCATTTTGCTTGTCGTTTGTTTAGGTACAGTAGGTGTTGTTTCTGTTGTTTGGGAGGCTGATGTTAAGACTTTCGGTTCTATCAAAGCTGCTACCTTTTCTTTATCTTGCAGAAGAACAGTGGCCGCCACTGGTGCAATCAGATTATCTTTTTGACGTTCCTCTGGAACACTTCTTTCTTTAGCCTTCGCGGATATTACCTCGAAATCTGATACGTCTCCGTTATCAGCGACAACAATAGTTGCGTTAGATATACTGTCTGATTGAAGCACCAATGGAGATGCCTCTTTTAGTTCTAGTTCACTTTGCTCTAAAGTTACTTGTTCTGACATAACCTCCTTCTCACTAACTATCGAGTCAGTTCTGTCAAAGGATTCACAAATTTTGCTTTCTCTTGGAGACTGATCTACTCGGAAATCGAAGCCAGTGCTGTAAACGTCAGGACTCATTGGGCCGTCATTGATGGGTGAATTACCGTCAATAGGTGTCACGTTAGTAAGGGTCGTTTGACTAAGAAACTCCTTATTCTTTCCTTCATCACTTTCGGAGGAATTGGCCTCTTCATCATTATCACTTTCTTGCTTAATTGGGGAAATGCAAAGTTGCTCTGAGCTGTCACTTTTATAATCGTCTTCAGCTTCCTCTTCGTGAGCTGCAGTAACTAGTGCAAGCTGTTCTCGGGCTTTTGCAAGCTCTTCTTCTAGCTCAGTCTTGCATTTCATCGTTTCCGCTAAGTATTTTTTGGTATGCTCTAAATCCTTTTCAGCCGTATTTTTACAACCTAACAAAGAGTCAAACTGCTTCAAAATATCATCGTATTGGCGCTTAACATTTGTCAGAGATGCTCTAAGTTTATTGCTTTCCTCCATGGCGTGGACTAACTCAAGCTCAGTGTCTGTACTTATAGACGATTGAGCCGATCCTGCTCGGCGCAAATAGTTTCTATTTTCATCTCCTACCGTACCACATTCATAAGGGAGGTCTGGATCCTGTAAAGAATCATCAAAATAATCAAAAGAAAAGCCAGCATCAGCAGTCACTGCAATGGGTTCTTGATGCTCTGATTCTCTGAAAACTTGTGAATCCTCTATATTCACTACTGTTTGGACATCCTCAATAGGATGTTCTGAATACATTATTGACGGTCCTTTAGACGGTGTTGTAACCTGTTCCTTTAAAAAAACCTCGTCATCAAGAGTACAAATTTTGTCTGTTATCCTCTCTAAATGGTCAGCATCGTAAGTTTCAGCTTTTTCCATAACCTCGTCTATTAGGATTGCTTTCATGACCAAACTACGACGCTTACTTTCCTTAGAGTCTTTTGTCTTACTGCTCTGGTCCTTGTTACGCAGTTCAACGTCACCATTGGTGGTCTGAGGAAAAGAAGCTTGTTGAGCATACGAACTTGTTATTATCTCATCTTCAGGCAAAATGACACTGTCCCGAACACTAATCTTGTCAACATTAACCATGTCCATATCAAAACTATCCCAGATGCCACTGTGAATTTCTCTACTGTTTCTATCAGAGCTAGCCTCTGCATCACGTTGCTCCTTTGATTGTTTTTTAATCCGATCCTCTTCATTGGATGTCAGTTTAGTACTTATGTTTCGCCCATTACTACTGGCTCTTTGCTGTCGATGAACTACTTCTTTATCAGAAATTTCATTTGTCTGCCGATATGTTGTTGAATCGACGACTGTTGAAACATCCTTATTCAGAACTTGTAAGGAATCTGGTGCTATTTCCGTATTCTTCTGCTCTTTACAGTCAATTAGCGTATCGGTTTCAGAGAACATGTTTTCTCCATTTTGTTCCAAAGCGTTCGAAAATGGTTCTTTGGTGACACTGACGGTCGGCGATACTTTTGAGGTTTCTCCGATGGCCTGTTGCTCGATAAATTGGCATTGATCGATCTTACATCCATCGACTGCGTCGAAATTGTCAAGAATTAAGGAAGTCGTATCCCCAACTTTATATTTTTCAACTCCGTCTCTCTCCTTTTTTTGCTCTACCCCAATTTGATCTGAAAACTGCAAGTCGGCTTTTAAGTCATGCTTTGACAGCTTAGTACTTTGATTGTAGTCCTCTGATCTAGTTCCCTCTGGTTTCATCCCAAACTCATCTGTAGAACGTTCTTTATCATTACCATCTTGTCCTCCGTCTGCTTCAGGGAATACCATATCTACAACGTTCTCAAAACCAGTATGTCCAAGCATCGCCGAGTGCGTCTCATCAGGTGATAATGACAGGCGATCTTGACTGATGCTATGAACAAGATCCGACGAGTCTGAAGAAAATGATTTCGGAGGTTCGATCATCTCTAATGTGCTATGCAATACAGCGTATGGATCGTCTTTTAAAGGTTTATTTTCTGTTGTTTCGATCTCATATTCTTCAACTTCACGAAAATGCGAAGCATTGCTATCACCCATATTAATATTTTCTCCTTGCCGTGATACAGTCACAGCTGATCCATTATCATAACAATCCTGGGTTGCAGCTGAGTTGGGATAACTTTCTCTGGCTGATAAGCCTCTTTCAGTATCAGCAGGTTTAGAATCTGTGGGTTTGTTGTTAAATCCCAAATCCATGGCTGACATTTCAGTTTCGAATACAAACGATTCTCTTCCTCTGTGTCTAATATACAGTCGGTTGCCACCTCGAGAAGATGATGAATTTCCCGCGCTAACTTCGACCGATCCTTCTGCGGTATCCATAACAATTGAGCTAAGTGGAGTAACAGTCAATGGAGCAGTTGTTTTCGTTCCATATTTAATGTCCTTTTTCCTTAATATAACGTCGTCATTCACTTGTGAAATTTCTTGCAACTTGAATTGTTTTTCCATTTCCTGACTATTATCATCTACCAATAAACTGCTACAAGGTCGTGCTCCTGTCGTTTCTACTAAAGAAGTTCTTTTTGTCTCTCCATGAACAGTTTCTGTTCCATTAGTAAACGACTCATGGTTAATCGGCTCAGCGCTAGTCCTCGTGATGTCATTACTACTTAACCTATTAACATTCTCAACTGATTTTTCAAGGGAATCCATTTTAATATCAAAGCCACTTGTTAAAGTTGAGCGATCATTTGTAATAGCAGGAGACTTTTCTAAATTTTCCGATACTTCATCTCTCTCTAAATCCTTTAAAGCAGCGAGAACAATTTCTTTGTTTTTCTCATGTTCCTCGAACATCGCTGATCTTGTTCTCTTCTGCAATGTCAATTGGTTATCTTTTACCTTACTACTATATTCCTCGGTCAGATCTGACCCAATGACAGCTGAATATCGTTTATCTTTTTTCCTAATCTTGAATTTGCTTTCATCAAAACTATGTCTTCGAAATAATTTAGACAGATTTTTCCCTCGCTTTTTCCGCAGTATAACTTTTGAAGAGTCCGGTATTATTTTATGATCTCCACTTATACACTGGTCCTCCTCTTGTACATTGCTTAGATTCCTTGAGCTTCCTGTTGGTGTTTGAATTTCGTAGAAACTATTACGATAGATTGGGCCGTAGCTGTTCCGTGGTGAAGATGCAGCAGACGAAAGACTCGCGTTATCTCCCTCGGAATGATACCGTAAGTCAACTTCTCTAAACTTAGCCCCTTCTCCACCATCTCGTAATTTCACTATCTCTAAAAAAGCACTCATACGATTTGCAGATTTCCTCTTAGACGCAACATCTGTTAACTCTTCGCTCTTCCGTCGTAACTTAACACCATTATGTTCACCTCTTTCCTCCACCTCCTTTTCTTGCTCGCTTCTGCCATTGGAATTTCCCATTGCTGAACTTAAAACGTGTGACCCAACACTCGTATGACTTTCACTTGTTTCAACAGGGCCATCTTCAAAATCATTACATGGTAGAAAATCAAAGTCGCTGCTTTGTGCACAGTCGTTAGATGAACGTAGTAAATTGAGTTCTTTCTCAGTAGCAGCAATCTGATTTGTCAACAAAGTATAATCCTCCCAAAAGGAGGCGGAATACTGATCCTCCGAGACACTTAAATCATGACATTCATTTAAATTCGTCGAATTTAAAGCTGTAGAATAATCGCTGTCGATATCGTAATCGCTATCTGTTATCTGTATGGGAGCGTGATCTATTCGTCGAAAGGAGTCGCGATCCGGTTGTATAATTTTATCGAGCCCATTTGATACGCTATTACTTGTTTGCGTACCTCCAGTCGCTGTTTCTGTTGGTGTCCTATGGAATATCTCATCAGTGTTTGTTGATTGCTCGATTAGTTGTAAACGAGAAAGGTAAAGGTTTTCCTCTTCTTTTACAAATTCCAGCTGACTTTTGGCAAGTTGAATCTATGTGAACAGAAAGAAAACAATCAAAATATAGTATATTCACGATAAGTAATCGCCTCTCGCTGTTATCTTTTCTTTTTCCTGCTCCATTGATCAACTTATGAGTATTAGCTATTGCTTAGAGCAGTAGTATATGACTATGTATCGTTTCTAATATGACTGGCTCTCAGGTCGCACTTTGAACTATTTGTTATCTTCCTTTGAAATTCCCGAACGTAGGAAATTCTACTTATTAAAGTACAACTTTGTTGTCAAGCGATTTACATTAGATCAAGGTCAGTTTCCCTAAGCAACCAAAGCAACCTATTAGTCTGTCTCTTTTATCACTACATACGTAATTTCTTGAAACTAAAAAATCCAAGATGAAAAACATGTTCGTCAAGTGCAAATAAAAGGACCACAGGGCATTTTATTTTTACGCCTAAATTGTGCGCTAGCCAAACCATGACCTTGCCTAAAGTGTTTTTCTCCTTTTGAAGGAAAAGGGTCATCTTAGTTAGTTTCAGGGATGTCCCTAAATGCTACCACATTTTGGTTTGAAACACATGAAAGGACGAAAAATATAACAGAGGACTTGTTAATAAAGGATGAACTCAAGCGGATTCCTGGACATCAGAGATAGCACGAGCGGATTCTTGGACGTCAAGGAATGCTTTGCATCCACTTGCTGTTTTAATGCAGAATTAGCACTCACTATCGTAGCAATGTATTGATTTCTGTATGCCCTTAAAGCGGAGCTCATGGGTTATCCTTTATAGTGGAAACCTTTCGACGAAGCACCGCCTTGAGATGGATTACACCTGGAATTACAAAGAATTGGCGCTTTTATGTACGTTTTTTGTAAGATTGAAGCCCTTAAAACACTTTGTATATGCTTAAACGTGATAAATAAACATAGGATGACAGCCTCCATGTTGTACACGAGCAGAATATGACCTGTAATAGACATTGATGGATTCGACGACAGGAGATACTTTAATATTCCATAAACGAAAAACAAGGGGCATATCAAGAATAGGGTAGGCAATGTTTCAAACTGACGCATAGTTTTTGTGGACAATAAAATCCTGGTATAACAAGTAATACCAGTAAAGAATTTCACTGTACCTACATTAGAAAACTGAGTTTATAATTGTTATTTTTAATTCACATTAGTATTTTGTACTATTGCAGTGGATACGAGTTTATGTGCCCACTTTCACTTCCTTCAGATGTCGGATAAGACATCCGATCTGAATCTTTTAAGCGACGAACGATATCCGATTTTATTCCTCACTTCCAAATGCTAGTAGGAATCTTTTTAATAATCATGCCTAACTAATATGGCGACCCCTACAAAAACAACAAATTTGGACCCTTTTTCTTTGTTCTTGATCTTATTTACGTTTCCAGTCCACCGTACTTTAATTAACGCTGCATTCCGATAGGTTGCCAATGTCCGGCAACTTTTGGTTTAAAATTCAAATTTCGATGAAAAACAAAACTTTGGAACGTGTTAAATTCGGATGTTAGCTTATGGCCGCGATTTGCAAACGTTCATGTTCAAATTGGAAAATCCAAAAGAAGAATAGGCCGCAAGAATAGCATTTTAATAGTATTAGAATGTATAAAAAGATACTTACCTACAGGAAATACATTTCATTTAGAATAAGCAAGAACTAGGTGGTCACTGACTGGTTAAAGACGCTCTCAACTAAACGTAACATCTAAATGAACCATTAGTTTTTAGCTTTTATTTGCATTCTCTCGAAATGCCACGTGATGCTTTAGCAGGTTTGTTTACTTCGCAAACATTTAAATTTCCCAAATATTTAGTGTTGTTTTTCAAACACTTAGGAGTGGAATTCTTCTTTCAAACAAGTGCAGTGCGTCTCATTCCCTAATCGGCATTTCTTTAATCTACAAGATTTATGGTTGGGAAGATTAAAACGTACTTTATTTCTGTTAAAGAAGGCTTCTCAAGGCTGGGAAGGAAATACCAGCTTCAAGTTGGAAGAATAGGAGCTTTAGCATATTCACTCTCGACAACTGCGGTTTATGAAGCTGTTTTCTTACTGTTCTTGCGATTAGTTAAGGATGACTGTGCAGCCACAAAATTCTTACTATCCCATTTGCATTTTCTTTGCGTAAAACAAAAGAATTGTCGTTTTCTTACAAAATAAGCCAGACAGTGTGATTGTAGCACATAAACAGTGTGAGTTGATTTGTGTGATTATACAAGTTCACTATTCTTCATAAATAAATGCGACATACACTAAATCCCAGTACCATCCAGGCAGGAAACCATGTAACTTAACGTGGGCATGAACAGTGTATACTCGATTGTTTCCTTAGCGTGTTGGCGTAAACCAGGAACGAAACAATATGTTGGCGTAAAATTGGCAGTGTCTGCTGCCTATATCTAGCGCGGCTTGATATTTCACTGTCCTCATATCCGCGTTTACATGGATTCCAGCTTGGAGTATCATAAACTTGCAAGGAGTGTAACTATGAGGCTTGTTTACCAACTTAGCGAAACGTTTTCATAGACTTCAGCTTGTTACGCGAGGAAAAGCTCAGGATTTTGAGGGATTAAAGTTTTGCTTTGCCTACTATGTGCTATACTATGAAAAATTGATAGCATGTATTACCGCAGTTATACTCATGAAATACGATAACATTAACTACATAGTGTAGAATGATTTATCGATAAATATTTTCTAGGTTTCTTGTTGTAAAGGTACCCATATTATTATTTTTTTCAGCTTTTCGAGGGTTTACATGCTGGGCTCAGATTACAGCAATTATGTGAACATAACCGCAGCAATTGCATAGTGGCAGAGTGCTTGCTTTTGCATGCGGGAGGTGGTGGGTTTAAGTCCACTACTGGGTCGTGCCAGACTTTAGCTAGAAGCACTCAGAGAGAGCAAGCGTCCACCAGGCCAGTAAAATTATTCAAACAACATGGCCTTTTCCCACGTTAATTTTCTTGCTACTTCATGAAGCTATCATTACCAAATATGGTAACTGGATTATCTCCACAAAGACGTCCTCACTAAAACAATAAATGATTTATTACTGTAAAATGACCCAAAATTCAGCATTTGATCCGGATCACCCCCCAAATTTATGCAGTTCTAAATTAGCCCATTTCTGATCTATCCGGAAAATTTCGTCAAACTCCATCCATAACTATTTAAATTATCTTGTTAACAAACAGACAAACGAACAGAAAAACAAACAGACAAACAAACATAACAACGTCGGAAGCAACATAACCTCTTTGGTGGAGGCAACAAATGATACAAAATGGTTCCTTACTAACACTCAGCCCTTGCAGGATATAATTTGGAGGTTAAACATATTGTCCTACCAGTTTGCTAGTCTGGTACTGTGGCTTTACTGTGCTTGCACAGCTGTGTGGCCAAAAGGTTAAAAGGAAATGGAGATAGGTGCCACCCTATCCATCAGATTTTGTAGGAAGGAAATTTGACTTTGAATAATATATATTGCCATAAATATTGTGGTACATAGGATTTGAAGTATACATACAATATTAAACCTTTACTCGAAATACAAGTTGGTTGTGACTAATATAAGACAAAAATCATATATTCTAATTTTGTTTAACAAGAATTTAAACTATTTTAAAACATTTAAATCCAACAACCCAACCGAGTTACAGAAAATGGTTTAAACATTGCTGCATAATTATTACTAACTTAATTACTAACTAAGTTAACCCAGTTCCTGTGGAAACGATTATGGAAGCCAAAAACATGTTAATAGGGAAGTTTAGGTCTAGTACGACATAGGACACGAGTAAGAGGAACCCCAGATGGTTGGGAAGTTGAACTCGTACTACAATTTTGTGCAGTATCTAGATGTCTCTATCTAAAAACATCCACGAGATTAACTGAATGGAAATGGTGGACTCTATAGAAACAGCTGCGTACCTTTGCTCTGAGTACGTAATCGATGAAACCTACGCGTTAGCATTAAACAGAAGAAAAATCTGCAGCGATCTGCACCTACTTTTGCTCATCAGAATTTCGCACGATTCGATTTTACAAGTAGTGAAAGCTTGTTTTCCAAACTTGTTCGTCCACGACGAGATTTTTCCAGAAAGTCGTCCTGAACGACTGCTGTCACTACAAGTGTTTATGGTGATTCACGTGTAAAGTGCGCAGATCAGTTTAGCCCTTCAAAACTCGTACTCGTACTGGATCTAAACCTCCATAATATCAGTGGGTCAAAGCCCTCCAATAACTTTGCTAGCACAGCTGTTACATGCAAGGGATAACGAGATGAAGACGAGCGCAGCCTTCGCCATAAAAACAAACTTTGGCTTTCTATGTACTGTTGTCATCTGAGAAATGATGTTCATTAAGTATCAGCAAGTAATCGATGAAAAGTTTGATTGATATTTTTAAGTGACAACATTATTTTTCGAGATATTTTCAGGTATTTTACCAATTTTCTTTTAAACAAAAGCTGCTCAAGCTTCCCGGAGTTAAGACGGTTACAGAAATTTTATCGGTATGTTAGAATTTTATAGTAACCGTTTTCGTTTTACGGTAGATGAAACATCCTATCCCTTATCTCTTCTCACAATGTACAACATTGTTGCAATTATATAATAACAAACATCTATTCTGGACTAGCAAAATTATATCTTAGTTTGAATTCAATACCACAAGTGACGTAACATATAAGCTCATCTAATTTTAGCCTTAAGTACATAAGTCTTTTGATGGATATTTGATCTTTTGCCTCAAGCCGACTTTAATGCTTTCATCTATTATTCCTTAAGAGGACTTAGTAAGCAGCCTGCATGATTTAGGTGGAGTATTTTCAAAACCACGAAATCAATGTTGACGAATGTAATCTTTACACGTATATATCATAAGTACTTCGGAAGACCTTGGGACATCATTGAGTAGCACAAATGCTTACGTTCAGCACTCCAGCTATCCCCACTTTTGATTTATGGTTTACAGTTTGAAACTTAGTAGCTCAAACTCAACAGTTGGATAACACCTTTAAAATTGAAGTATGTAGGTCGGTATGTAGGTCGCACTTCTCAAAGATTGGATGATAGGATCAAACAACATGTTCCAGCCACTGTACGCCAAGCATCAATTTCTTCTAGAGAACAGCCATCTCGCGCTTGCAAAGCGAAAATGAC
>JANTCA010003854.1:0-10531 GCA_024741275.1 Chironex yamaguchii | reverse complement strand
ATATATATATATATATATATAGATAGATAGATAGATAGATAGATAGATAGATAGATAGATAGATAGATAGATAGATAATAATTTTACAAAAGGATAGGACATTTTTAACTTTCGAACAAATCATCTTCTGGATATCTCTCGGTATTCAAGAACCCACAAAGAAACAATAAAATGTGATAAGAGACAAGAAAGAATTTACAAATTTAAAGACGTTACATCGGAAGAACCATGTTCTATTGTCATGCTCAAGATAACAGACAAAAAAGAAATTACATGGAATTTCTCAACGAAGAAATGTTAGCATTTTATGTCTCTAGTTTGGACCCGATGCAGTACGTTGCCTAAACTGTCCAGATACCTGTTTCTGACTATTCTCTACTGTCCCTCCACCAACAAGCTTAAAAGATTTGAATTGGTGACACATTTGCGTTGTCACATCTTGTGCTATGGAGTTGATGACCATTGGCGTTTATACTAATACGATTCCTCCAGCAAAATCTATCACTGTTTCTTGAAACTTTTGATTATCTTATCACCTCGTCCTTATATCTCGGTCAAAATATCTGTATAGTTATTGCATACATTTTCAAATTGTCTTAGTATTTACTTCCCCTATTTTCTGCTTCTTGAATACATCGAAGCCTATCATTTTTGGTCTTTCTTTCCTGCAAGCTCCGGTCAACCTAACCAGCAGGAATACTTTGGCTCTGCCTAAATACCTGTGTTATTTTTGCAAATATATTCTCAAAAAGTCTTGGTATTTACCTATCCCCGACTAACACACAACAATATAGGCTACATTTTTGGAATCACAATTATATTCACACAGTTGACGTGAAGGACGTAAACTTGGCATTTGCAGAAAGGAGGAACATAATGCTGCACTACTTATCAGGCACAAAATGTTGTGCTTAATTAAGAAGAAAAAAGAGCCTCTACGTGAAAAAAGTGATCTAATCAAAACAAACAATATTAATAGCCGAAAATGGTAAAACTTCTTCGGGAATGTACCAAACACAACTTTGAGTCGGGGTTATATATGACTGATCAAATATTTGCTAAGAGAATTATATTGGGTCACTTGGCGTCGTATAGCCGCAGATGTGCACTGTAAAAGTGTGCTGGGCCCGAAACGAAGATTAAACCTACATTCTTGCTACGACCTTTTTTGGTGGTTTTTTTTAAGGTATTATGCTTAAGCGCATTCTGAGTCAACGAAGAAGGGGCATGGAGTAATGTCTCAAAGACATAATCAATATAATTTTCTTCCCCATACGTTTCCACTTACTTACCAGATTATCGACCTTGACGGTTTCTCGTACACTTTATGAGGTAAAATGCCTTATTAAATTTCGCAAAATAATATATTGATCAAAATAATAACCACATCAATAGTTAGGGTAAAAACTTAGAAAGGGTTGACCTGGCAGCAAGGCGTGACCGTATATCGTACTTTTTACCTAGATTATCTGTTCACCTGTCCTGGCTCATCCTTGAAAACAATACATCCTAGGAAAGCTCTTAACTTTAACATAAATACCTTGATAACAAAGTTAAATATTTTTGCCTTTTATCGCTAATCGTGAATAGTTTTGATTTATACTGACATGTATTATAACGGATGCGCCTGTGTCAGCAGCATGAAAGCAAAATATTATATTTGATAATATTTTAACTATATGCGGTCTAATATTTTATGCATTTGCTAAGTAGACAAGGCATTACATCCAAAGAAAATCAAGGAGGTTTAATCTACTCTGTTCTCGATTTAATCTCTTTGCCCTTGCTAAATTAAAACAGAGCTCTGATCGAATATTTTCATCCACTTATTTCGTGAAATCACTAGACTTTAAGCTCAAACGATCGATAATGTTCTATATTTCCTTTTACAAGACAAGCAGTTTTAGCTACTTGAACACATACCAGATAACTTTTCTCCCGGCTCTACATCTAAACAACAATTAGCGTAAGGTCAAGATATTTTTGGGCTTCCAATGTGAACATGTTATAGATAAAAAAATTCTAAAAATTCTTGAGGCCAACAAAACCGCCTGTTCAAGAATTTTCGACCTACAAGGCCTTAGTTTGCCATAGAATATATTACAGCACAACTTGAAAAGAAAACCGTTTGGACAGGTAGAAGTCCGTTTTTCCCCCTCTGCGATATTTCACAAGTTAAAAGAAATTGGATTTCAACATGTAATTAAATCGTGATTTTAATCAAGATGACAGCATTCACAATACATTAGTCATCAGTTTATCAGTAAGCGTGCTTTGTGTGCGTCGACGGACAATGGATGGTTGCAATCTACCCTTCTATCACTCTAAGTGAGAGATTTGGTAAATGTCATGATCTTCCATGCTCTTCTGGTAAGGTCCTCCCATTTATTTCCATTCCAGAAATGCAAATAAAAGCTTTTTAGAAATTACCAGCGGTACCGTTTTAACTATGGACAATTTCTCTTTTAAGAACGTAAGGACATGTCGCCATCAGAATAACTCATTAATGTTGGTGAGCCCCATCACTAACATTCAAATAAATGCAAATAATTTTGCTAGGCCTCGTCGATGGACATCTTGCTTTCTTCACCTTTTCTGATTTTCTATTGTTTCCTAGCAGGGAAGGAACAAAGATGTTGATGTCTTGTGGCGCCGTGGCTCCAGATCGGCTATTGCGTATTTTGACGTTTCTCAAACGCCACAAACGCCAAAATCTTCCGTCGATAGTGCAAGGGTGACAAGTGACTAGGATGGCCTGAACAAGCTATACCGTTGGACAAAAGACACGTTCTCTCAGGTTGGATAAGGATGACCTGGAACTGATGGCAAGCAGTCTTGTGGGACATTGTTAAGTCTGTACTGTCTTGTGGTTGGTCAGGGGAACCTCAAAGACAAAGACTACATGCACTGTGTCGTTGACAAGTGAAACCTTAACTAGATCAAGTGAACAAATCTGTATGGATAACGGAATTGAAATGTTATCCAGAAACATCGCTTGCTTTTGCCGGTCATGCATTAACGAGCAATGAACGGGCAGAGAAATGGCAGCCTAAGGGTAACGGAAGAGTTGATTCGTCTTATGTCATTTGCGTCAACCCAGTTAAGACGAGACAAACCAGGACGTTTATTTCTTTAACATGACAATGGGTAAAAGCCCCTGTGGTGAATTCTATCCATTCTTCTTGCATTCATTTATCCATCTATGTATGTGACTGACTGCATCACCATTAGTTTACAGGATTGTCCACTGACGTAGCTAAAACTAATCATCAAGAGTATTTCCTATTCAGTTTGTTTAAGCAAACATTCATGTATGAAGCATGTACCATAGCCTCGGGTTATTGAACATCGTAAGTAGAAAACGAAGAATGGAAGGGTATGGTTTACGCAGGTCATTCAGCAAATTAAATCTAGTGGACAATAATTCAAGCAATCATGGTTATAAATATCAGTATCTACCTACTTATCTACTTACCTGCCTGCCTGTGTCCGTCTGCCTGTCTGTCTCTCTGTCTCGATCCATCCGTCCATCCGTCCCTCTGTCCCTCCGTCAATCCTTCCATCCATCCATATATCTACTTGTCTAATCTATATTTGGATATCTTGTAGCTTAGAACTGAACTGTCATTGCGGAGACGCATCTCAGATATATTGTGTAAATAATGACGAAATGATATGAAGAGCACTTGTAGTCCTTGGTTTGAAAGTTATTTCCTTCAATGTTTAATTATATTAATAACATGAATCAGTGCGTGTGCAGTACATTGCCACAACACATAGCGGCATAGTAAACTATACCTTAGCATGGATGTTGCGAACAATAAACGATGGAAATCTTTCAGGGCTGATGCAGGAAGCACATGCCTATAAGAGATGGTATGACGGTTTCGCCTTGCCATAAACAGTGGTTGTAATAACAAGATGACTGAGATAAAGACGTGGCTGTAAGGCAGGATTCCAGTGGATGATAAAATAACAGATTTTCCGTGTTTATTCAAATAATGACCATAGCATTCTCAAGTTTCTTCCCTTCCATCGTCCTACAGATGTCCAAAATACCATGTTCTACAACATCGATCGCTTACTGCTTCAAATAGACTTCGCTCAATAAAAAATGGAAACAGAAAAGATAAATAAGGAAAAGAGTCGACATTACTCTTCATGAAGTCAAGGTTTTGACACTGGTATTTGGGCGAAGAGGATTTCTCTTATAATTACAAGAATACTTTTATCTAATAGTTACACATTGTATACAATTTAGTTCATTTTAGGTTTAACCTGAAGACACATAAGCAGATATCGCAGCACTAATTATGAATTTTCTACATTTACACCTGCTATTTCTTATTAAAAATAAGAAAGTACTACGCAAAAAATCATGTTACTCTTCTTGGATAGTTGCATAAACTCACGCAACTCACAGAAACATGAAAATGTATATAAGACATCACTAAAAACACGCTACAATTTATCCCTTCTTTAAGGTGAATTGAATTGCCGAGGAATTCGTAACTAAATCTGATAGAAGACGCAACCAGCTCAGTATACAATTTCTACACGGATAGACTTGCAAAACGTAAGAGTGGCCTCTTAAACAAAACGTCACGTTGCAATCAATTTCTGGTGAAATCCTTGTAATCAATATGCTTTGGGCATTTCAACAATAAACGTTTTTAGAAGAGAAAAAAACCTTTCTAATTTTCTTGACTTGCTTACTTGATGGCTTTTGTAAGTCTTGTCCAGAAATGATCTCGATGTTCCGTTTCACTGTAGTCCACATACGTTACGAACTTCAAAAAACGTGGAATTTCACACGGTTTGTACAAGATTGGAATCAATCGTCGTTGTCTACAACCTGTAAAAGATCATAATATTTCATTTTAACATCAACTTTAGACCTTCTTTCCCCTTTTTTCTTTCCGTTGCATCATTTTTCTGTAGACCTAACTTCCAGCATCTCTTTCCCTCTAATCGATGGTTTCGCACTTTCTCTTCTTCTTTTAACTTCAAAAAACAACTCTTTTTCATTCTGTAGACAGAAGCTTTATCATGACATGAGTCGTATGCTTTTTATCACATCAACAGCATATAAACACATCATCCAGTGCTCCTTCTTCACACCGTCCACTCTAAGTAGCTCATAAAAAGCATACGACTCTTGTCATGATAGAGCTCCTGTCTACATGGCTTCCACCGAGTCTATTAAGTCAAGAATTTTAAAGTTTTTTTACTCCGTCATCATTTTCTGTTCTTGCTATATGCCCATATCATCTCAAGCGGCTCACCCTTACAAAATCATCTATTCCAGCCTTCAGTCCTACTAAAGCCAATTCCTACGCTTTCCTTCATTCAATTTCTTTCGGCAGAATATCCTTGGCATTCATTTTCCAGTTCTTCTCAACAATTTTTCTTCATTCACTTTCAGAATCTACATTTCTACAACATACAAAATTACGGGCCTCGTGTAAGCTGCACAGATCTTTCCGGTTTACAGAAAAACTCGATATCTACGCAAATCAAAGAGTCGATATCAACCACCAAAGTAAACAGTTATGATCCAGTCGAAGGTAGACAATACACAAAGTAGATACTTAATAAAATTCATAGTACTGCAGTGGAATCCCGATATAACGAGCTCCGGACATAACAAACCTCCTGGTATAAGGTACTAAATTTCTGGTCTCTTGCATTGTAACAAACCCCTTACAAATTCTCTGGGTATAACGAACCTCAGACATAACGAAATCTCGCTATTACAAACCAAATATAAGGCCTTTTCATCATACTTTTAAACGAATTTTTCATAAATGTTTTGTTGTTTTCATTTGTTTACTTCCGGTGTTTCTTTATGACTTTCTCTCGGGACGGTATTTATTTATCAATTTTTCTTGGGGAAGATCATTATTGTCATCCGCACCAGGCGGCTCTTGTGTACGAGTGCAAGCGATATCCCACTGTGCATTTTTCAATATGCCGATACATGATGGTCATATGTCTCAAGCATAGCGAAGACACAACAACAACGAGATTCATCTTCAATATATTTGCTCTAGTCTTCTAGTTCTTATATAAAATGGACTTGTACTCCCTCCCCATTACCAAGGTTTGCCGGCTTTCCATTAATTTGCACGTAACATTTGGCATGGGAAGTACGAAAATTGTTTTGGCAAACCGTTCCTTGCTGCCTGTTTTTAATGTCATGCTACGAAACTTTTCTTCAATATACACACAGCGTATTCGTCAGTTGGGTTTCTTAAACTTCGTCAAATATCCATGTCCACACGTCTTTGTACACATGATAACCTTAAATGTACGATTCAACCTCAAAATTGTGTTACGACGATCGGCAAGACGACGGCAAAAGGAATAGAAAGATCACGTATACCCTGATACATTTTCCATCTCAAATGATTGGATTATTGTGGGTCTAGATACCCCAGATAGCGTAAACAAGTTCATGGAAGTGTTCTGGGGGTGTGTACTGCGAAAATAACTAAATAAATTGTCTCCCAGTTTAACGAACACCAGATATAACGACCTACTTTCTGGTTCTCTCCAGAGTTCGTTACTGTACTTCCACATGTTTTTTCAAGTAAATTTGTTTGTAAACAGTACACTCCAAATTGATGTCATTAAGCTACATTCTCAGACAACTAATGAACAATAGATTTACACTACATAGTGTAGCATGAACCAGAAGGGTAAATTAAAAAAACTAATAAAACTTAATACAGACTTAAAAATGTACACACAGACTATCACAGGGCATTTTTAACATTGTCAGTACAAAGGCAAGTTCCCATGTAGGTCAAATGCCTTCCTCTGTAGTTAATGTCAAAATCAAAACAATTCCCCAGTAGTTTGGGCCCTTTCTTATAATGTAATCAGTTACGCTGTTTATATTGGTCCTCCTAAATGATGAATAATGGTGACTCCCTGAATCTCTCTCATCATTTTAGGCCCCTTTCGCAAATTTTCCCCTATAGTCGAAATTTCTTTCAAAAGTGACGTCGTAGAATCCCTTTCCAGTTTGCGTGATTCTTCTTTGTGTATGAATCACGATCGACGTGAATTTGGCTTTCTTTCGTTTTTTACGTGTTTCCGTAATTGCATAAGGGGTATGACGCATTAATTGAGGACGTAGAAAAACGTTATATAACAATACTTCGCAAAGCCTTACGACATAAACGTTCCGGCGTCTAAAACCCCAAAAGAAATTTAAGTAAAAGTTAAAAAGTCTCGGATTTATATCAAAAAATTGCAAGCTAAATTAAACTAGATTAAACTACAAAAATTACGCTGAATTATTTACAGTTCTAAAATTTCTTTGTTGGAGCACGTATCCCAAATTTTTATCGTTTTAGAAAAGAAACTGTTTCTGTATGACTGTTTTACTTACGTAGAAGCGGTATAAATGTTTGACTATTATAGCTGCATTGCCTTGTGCTTGCTGTGATTTTTAAAACGAAGCTGGGAACGTTTACAGCAGAAGTGTTATTTACAATCTTTTTGAATGACTTCAGTCAAGGTTGCCTTCTTCTGTCCTGTAGTGTTGGTATGTCTAGCCTTTTCATCTGGGCCATCATACAAAAAGGTTCAGGATTTTTGAAATTGGATGCAATGCGGACTGCTCTTCTCTGTACCTTCTCTATAGCTTGGATCTGGTTGTTAACATAAGGATCCCAGACTAAAGAAGAATATTTCAAGATAGGACGCACGAGAGACTTATAAGCTTGTAGCTTCACTTCCTGTGGGCAATGTTTGAGGTTCTCTTTATAAACCCTAATGTGCTACTAGTTTCCCAAAAATATTTTCAACGCGATACTTTCAATTTAGATCGTTGGATATTGTCACTCCAAGGTATGGATGTCTTTGAACATGTTCCAGTACTTGTTCTTTAATCATATAATCATGAATTACCCGTGACTTTTTATGATCGGTGCTAAGAACGAATGCAATTACTGGGATTGAACACCGTTTGCCATCTGTCTGACCACTCATTTACTGTATCAAGATAAATTTGGAACTGAAGTACATCACTGGTGCTTTTTACAATCCCAAACCTTGTTTAAGGTATAAACATTTTTGTTATTTAGGGTGTGTATGGGAAAACGCTACATCAAAGGTAACTGCAAATTTATAATTAGAATATTAACCTGTATATTAGATGGTTTTCTTGTGAATTTATTGATTGTTAGGAATAGAAAAGAAACGGAAAAAATACAGTCCTCTTCTCTGAAGTCAATTCTATTGAATTTTAAGTTAACCATTGCTAGGCAATTGTTTTGCAACAAATGTCATAGCCTTTCCAGTGTATCTAGTCGAAGTGTCTTTTGTATCAGGCATAGACAGCAACTTCAAAATCTGGTTTCATTTTAGTTGTTACACAGGAACAACTTCTGTCAACCGGTCTACGATCTTTTCCGTTTACTGGGATCGTGACATGCGGGAGGTACGAGTTCGAGTATCTGTGCAGCTAAAGAAATAACAAAGGTCATTCTCTGTTTTCTGGATATGAGAACCAAGTGAGTTTGAAGGCAGAAAATACAAACGATAAAGACCCACAAGTTAGTTCAAAAATTTGCAAAATTGAGCTACCAGAAAACGTTTTAGAAGCATATATTATCACTGACAATGGCTATATTGGACACAAACATGATTTAATTGTTCTAAGTAAGGTGCAAAAAGTCGGAAAGTAAGTCTCAAATCAAGTGTTTCAGTTAAAGATAAGCCTAAACGAAGGAACTGAAAGACCAAGTTTCAATAAAAGAATCTGAAGCAAAATCATCCTGCAGAAAATACAGTGAATAGAAAAGGCGATTATTCTCAGAATACTACAACTAAAGAAGGCATTTGTCCGTGAACGACGAAAGATACTAACAGTTTGGTCGTACCCAATTTCCCTCACATGGCTTGGGTTGACCCGTGGCATATGGTTTTCAGGCACTTGGCAAAGGTGCCGCCAGGCGGATACGATCCCAGAACCTCCTGATTAAAGTGCAAGCACTCGGCCACTCGCCCACAAAATAAACTGAAAATACACTGTATAGAAAAGGCAATTATTAACAAAATACTACAACTAAAACGGCATTTGTCCGTGAATGACGAAAAATACTATGATGCAGGTGAAAAGAGATAAACAAGTAGTTTAAGGATGAATACGTACAGGACAGGAGAAAAGTAGAATAACCAATACCATAAAATAAAGGGGGACTTTAGGAAAGGCAGGGTACATGCTTAAAGATTCAAAAGTCAACCATCTACTGGTAATGGATAAGACTAACAGTTTGATCTCAAGTGTGAAGATACTTAGCCGAGATTGAGTTTGCTGTCAAGAAATAGAGTTACCATCATTGAAAAAGGGGAAGCTGAGTAGAGGGTAGGGCTATTATACACATAGCTGAGGAAGGATATAGTTATTGAGGCATACGTCACATTTAGGAAAGAATCTTTGCACAGGGTTGAATACGTCTAATTGAACGGCAAAGACTAGGTTAAGGCAATCAACACCCCGGCAGTTCCTCTAATGCCATACATGCTAAAATCATTGACATGCTAAGGTTGCGGGCAAACAACAATAGAAGATAGAAAATTATCAATAGCTCAAAAACGAAATTACAAAATGTGGAATTTGGGCAATGTTGATGGCATTCATGTTGTTGGTTGAAGCCTTAAGGGGCTGAATCAAGACCATCTGACAATTAAACAATTAAAGTTAAGAATCAACGCTGGAGTCATGCAGAAGAGTACACTATTGCCAAGGCAATAAGAAAGTTTTGCATGTACGATGGACCAAGAGAGGAATTGTTGTTGTAATCTTTGGTGTCCTGTTGCTACTTGCTCACATAGAAAAACCAACTTTTGTAAAATTTTTCAACCTGAGTGCAAAATAAATCAACATGATTATTACTTAAGGGTCTGTTGGAGTGTATTTTGGAGGCTATGAATGCATAGGGAAACACACAATTTTCAATTGATTATTGCACGCCAACGATAAGAGAACAAGACTTTATTATTCATGGCTAAAAATAATTTTCAATTACAGTGTGTGGAAATTCAATTTTCAAGTATAGTACCACATCATTTTTTCGAGATATTTTCCACTTGTCAAAATTTACTCAGATTGTTGTATAACTCAAAAAGAGTTAATTTCAAAGTGGTTTTGGTGTTATTTTTGGATTTTGTGCCCTCGAAAACCTTCCTGTATAAGTTTTATGCTTCCATCATTTCTTGGTGGAACTTTATTAAAGAAAACACTTGTAATGTCTTGCGAATCAAGTTGCATGTAAAATTTTCAAAATTGCATATGTTCTGAACACCTTAGTCACAGAGGTTCAAAATTTCAAGATTGTCTTCTCTTTATGATACTTGCCATAGGTTAAAATTTCAAAAAAATCTGTGAGGCAAGGATGACATTGTCTGTATGATTTTATATGGAATTACCCGGAAACAACAAAGAACAATAATAATAATAATAATAATAATAATAATAATAATAATAATAATAATAATAATAATAATAATAATAATA